>OX419587.1:8950338-9097418 GCA_948473455.1 Teleiodes luculella | reverse complement strand
TACACGGCTAACGTATTGAATGTATAAACAATGTAAAGTAAACCAAATGCATGCCATACAGATGCATGCTCTATTGGCATATTGACGGCGGCGCTAGCGCCACTAACAACGCTTTATGTTACCAAGTCATTTTAACCGTATGGCATAGACTTTAATTGTATTAGATTGGAGGGATTGTAGCGGTACACACTACTTTAACAAAATAGATACAACTAGCGACCCGCCCCGGCTCCGCACGGGAAAATGGTTATTGTGGGTTATCCTTCAGTATATTATGCATGTATTATACATATAAACCTTCCTCTTGAATCACTCTATCTATTAAAAAAAACCGCATCAAAATCCGTTGCGTAGTTTTAAATATTTAAGCGTACAAAGGGAGGGACATAGGGACATAGGGACATAGGGACAGAGAAAGCGACTTTATTTTATACTATGTAGTGATATCGTTTAATATGGAGCACAGCTAAGCGTTCATAAATCAATAAAACAGCCATATATCCCGCTACATGGGCAACAACAGTCAAAAATTAAAAATCATAATATTAGTTCTCTTATCGTGCAGTGATTTCACAATGTCAACTTTTGTTCATACTTTACAAAATTAATTAACTTCATAAAAACATTTATTTACAAATAATGAAATATTAACTAATATTAATAACGAGGAAAGTGGCGAATTCTCGTGTCGGAGGCCAAGACCCACTTTGGGTCGCTGAGCCACTCTAGTAAGTATTAATAACGAGAGAAAGATACCATAACTTTAAATAACATTGTTTTTGTACGTTTCCTAGCATCCTACCTATTCAAAATTATCGCGCTAAGACCCGTAAACATTTGTAACAATGTGTAGTAAGCGCGAAAGCCTCAAACAAACGTTTACTAGCCTTCCAAAAGGTGGATAAACGATATATAGGATCGTGTAAAGCCAGAGCAGGACCAATAAAATGTAAAGATCTTTTAGGAGGCTTTTGTCGATCGTCCTGTTAATTACACACACTAGCAGAAATATTTAAGAGGGAGGAAGACAAACATACCTATTTGTAATTAGAAGAACAAAGTTTTTGCGATTCTACCCGCGGCTTCACCAGTTGTGCCTGTCTATGGCATCGTAGCTCCTAAACGGATGCACCTTTAGGAGCTACGATGCCATATCAATTTTGAACTAGTTTTTTTTTTGTTTGCAAGGTGTCACAATCGAGAATGTTCTTAGCTATGATGCAAGAAAATATCTTCAGCCATTTGAAGATTATCAGCTCTTTTCTAGTTGTTGAAAGGATCAAGTAACGGTTTTGTGTCGGAGGTTATTAAAATTTATAATTTAGTGTTATCTTAGAGCATGAGTGTACCTTAATAGCTCGCTTCATGGGCGCGCGGTCGCTGTCGAGGCACTCGGTGAGCAGGGCGAAGGCGCGCGTGCGCAGCGTGGAGGAGGAGTCGTTGACGCGCTCGTACACGGCGCGCAGGATCGCCCGGTGCGGCGCCGTGTGCGCGCGCTGGTGAAGCATGTTCGCCACCTCTTCCTCAGTCAGCTCCGGCTCCGGCTCCGGCTACCCACAACATAATATCATACTAATACTCGTATTAAGAGGAAACATTTGTATTTTGTGTATATTATTGATGGGGCTATTTGGATCCAGTTAAAAAGATACTGGCCATCTAATGCACTGGCACTTGAAAATGTTGATAGCTGCTGCCAAAACTGTCATGCCAATTGTTAACACTAGTTAGTACTCTATACTTCTATAATATTATACTTTTAAAGAGGAAAGATTTGTATTTTTGTGTGTGTGTGTAAGTTTGTAATGAATAAACTCAAAAACTACTGAACCGATTTCAAATATTCTTTCACCATTAGAAAGCTACATTCACCCTGAGTAACATAGGCTACCTTTTACCGCGAATTTTTTTCTTTATAAAAATAATAAGAACATTATATCATCATCATCATTTCAGCCGAAAGACGTCCACTGCTGGACAAAGGCCTCCCCCAAAGATCTCCACGACGATCGGTCCCGCGCTGCTTGCATCCAGCGGCTACCCGAGACCCTCACCAGATCGTCGGTCCACCTTATGGGGGGCCTGCCCACGCTACGTCTTCCGGCGCGCGGTCGCCATTCAAGAACCTTTTTGCCCCAACGGCCGTCGGTTCTACGCGCAATGTGCCCAGCCCACTGCCATTTAAGTTTAGCGATTCTTCGGGCTATGTCGGTGACTCTGGTTCGCCAACGGATCATAAAGCAAATAAATGAGACAAATAAAACACAGTACGTGTGAGGGTATGTGATAAGATACAATAATATTATGATTAAGTATGTGGAGAAATGTGTAACTGTGTAGATAGGATATGAGTAAGTCTAAAAGCTTTAAAAGGGTTGTTTATTTGGAAGTTACTGGGGATGGATTTAAATAAACATGGTACTGTACTAAGGAGTGACAGGGTTTTATTTTAGGGGAGTAAGGAGGTTCTCTGTATCACTACCTATATATATCTTTATTTAAAAGCCAATTTGTTATAGTACTACCACTACCGCTGTGCACTCTCTGAGGTATGAGGTATGAGGTGGGAGCCGGGGAAAAAAGTGCATAAGTATGGACATGACGGATAGAAACAAATGACACTACCTGCCGCCACGAGCGTTTACGGCGGGCTGACAGAGCGCGTCCCCCCCCCTCTCGCCGCGCGCATACCTAAGGGAATGCACAGCGGTAGTGGTAGTACTATAACTTCTTTTAACATTCAGATTTGACACTGTCAATTCTATTATGTAAATAGAATCCGAGCAAACAGAAGAAAACTGTAGAAGTCGAAAATCTGTACAAGAAAAAAAATGCTAAAAACCGAGTCAGGTAGATAGATGTAAGAAGTGATATAGAACACATCCACATTATTTAAACATTTTTTGGTTCTCTGTTTGTACGGGCTAATCTCCGAAACTGTTTGACCGATTTCAATGAATTTTTGCATGGTGGTACCTTATACGCCTGGTCAACATTTTAGATAGTTTTTACCCCGGGAAAATATCTCAGTCTAACGGGAAACGGGTTAAAAAAGTAAAATGTTCTGAGTTTTTAAATGTTTGTACGGGCCAATATCCAAAAATGTTTGACCGATTAGAATGAAATTTTGCATGGTGGTACCTTATAAAGTTATAACCCCGGTCAACGTCTTAGATACTCTTAATACCGGAAAATTAAAAAGTTTCCCGTGGGTTAGTTTAAAATTACTACGGAAAAGTCGGAAAACAACGCGGGCGTAGCCGCGGGCATACAGCTAGTATTTAAATAAACAAGAGCTCGGGGTATAACGATGCCACGATGTTAGGTATTGTAGATTTTTTTAAATAGATAACATGTAGAAATAATTATAAATGTACGACATAAGAATAAAAATATAATATCCTCTCTCCAAGTAATTAATTAATAGCGCAAATAACAGCTAATTATATTTATCCCTGTTCGTCATCTGCGTCACGGTATATCCCAGAACGTTCGCGAATATTTTCTGTACTTTTTTGTGACAAACCTGTTTACGTAACTGTAGACTTTTGTATAGATATATAATTGTGTTGCAAAACAAGTTAAGTAATCAATTTATTGCCGTTAGTGAGAATTCGTGGTGTAATTTCCATTGTTTTTATTTTAATGGATTTATGGATGTAAATATTTTATGACTGACATCGAGACTCGACATCGGTCGGCGTTTCTAAAATTACATTTTCCATGGTGGAAGAATTAGACAATAAAAGTTTGTAAGAAAAACACTTTGCGCAGCAAACAAAATACTTACGTTATCAAGTTGAGTATCTTGACTGCTCTCATCTTCAGTAGTAACCTCGGAGGGCGGAGGCAAGGGCGCTGGCTCGCTCTCAACTGCGGGTTGGCCTTCTGAAGAAGCACCATCCTTTACTTCTTCTTCGCCTTTTGATAATTGCCCATTTCCTTCTATAGGAGCATCTGCAGGTTGAAATATAATAGTGTTATGGATTATAGACCTTAAGTCGGGTAAAAAGTAACGATGAACGAGAGTGTATGAAAATCTAGTTCTTCTATTAAAGCTAACCTGCTGTTTCGGGTGGTTGTAGTGATTTGGATTCAAGTTGTACTGGCTTTTCCTCTTCTGGTTCATTACTCAATAAATTGGATAACATTTCCTGTTAACAAAAAGCATTATTTAAATACAATATCTTGCCCTGTTACGTGACCAGTTATCAAGTATAAAGGGAAATTTAATTAATTAAATAAATAATATGTCATACTACGACTAATAATAAAATAACCCATGATAACTGTGTTTGGTTTTACTCAGAAAAGACATTGGTAGACAGACAGTTTATTACAGATTATTTAATTTTATGGAGATAATAAATCGATCGACGTATATTATTTTAGATGCGTACCGTATCTTAATTCCAAACACTTGCCAAAAGTGGTTTTAGTTTGGGCTCCCTATGGTTTTTGTCAGCTCAATAAGCACACCCCATTAAGGAAAAGAGCATGTCTTTATGTATTTTAGAAAACAATCAATTTTTTAATTTACAAAATAAAAATATCAGTATAGCTTTATTCATACTTGTAAAAAATATAGAAAAACAGAAGTCTTACCAAGGCGATTTGGCGATGACACACTCTGTTCGTGTCAGAGAGTTTGAGTAGCCACTTGACGATAGAGCGGTACTGCTTGCGCGGCAGTAAGCTCATTAAACCAACCACCAACTGCACTCGTGCTTGACGCACTTCAGCGCGTTCCTGGAGATATTTAAATACATCAATCCTTTACTGCTCATGTTATTATTATATGGTAATGATGTAGTAATTAATAAGTATGTGATAAAGTAATATTTAACATGAATAAACAAAGGCCTATGCCACCCTATTGTATAAGCGGTAATCGCGCCACCGCCGCCGTAGGTAATACCCAATCGGGTATTTAATATAGAATTTCCGCAGCGAAACTGAAACAAGTAGGTGACAGTGACAAAACTGAGATACCGCAGGTGGTGTGGTTTGAACAGTGCGTTTATTCGCACTTAAGTAGGATACCTTTATTATTAATATTTTTCTCTGGCCCCTGCGATACAGGCTATGCTTAGTGCAGGGTCCGCTGTTTCTCTCAGACATGTACCTCTTGTTAAATTGTTAAGTTTGTAATTGTACCATGCATGTATTAGTGATTATGAAAAATAAATTATTTCATTATTTATCAACGCGCGTAGCGGATCACGCTGAAGTTTGAGTAGGTCTTAATTTTGTCTATCACGCTTTTACTTCTGAACTGGTACCATGTGTAGTGTGCAGTGTAAGGATATTTTATGACGTGAGAAATCTCTTATGGGAATAACAAAATTCTTACTAATCTATGCACGGTATTAGTAACTATTTATGTCGACTGATGACGGAGATTAATTAAGCATAATATTGCATCAAAAATAGCAAACAGAATTTTTTAATTATATAATTACAATAATAAAACACGATGTTATTAATAATATGCATTAATTTTGTAGTGAATAAAGTTTGTTTTATGTTAAACTCCTACTGTGGGAGAGCAAAAAAAAATTGTTTTCTTCCTCTATGTGGAGGGCTTGCTCTGAATTCAACCCCAAGGCATTTCAGTTTAATGATAACACGGGTTATTTACTCTATGTTGTTATCGAGTAGTTTTTATCTTGCTGGCTGTCTGCCAAGAGATGTAGTAATTTATTGTTTACGCTTGTGTATAAAAGTAGTTATGAGCTGAAGTTTTACTGTAGGAGGGTTTACTCTGATTTGGGCGATATAGGACTATGTTTGTGTGCGTGCTGGATGAAATGGATCAGTCAATTTCACACTGATATCTATAATTAAATAAATAGAAAAAAAAGCAGCAGAGTTTATGTATATCTTTCTAATATGCGGTGTTTTTTATTCTAGTTTACTAGATAGTGTGTGTCTGTGCGAACATCTGTCACACACATGTTCGTTTTTTCGCCATCATTTTCTCGTATTTAACGTAATAAAATCAACAACAGATATCAAAATTCTAAAAACAGGATTAAGAAAGAATCTTTGTCCTCCTTTCGGTCACAAGTGTAACCAACACACACTTCTGACTACTCAAAGAGTATAAGCTACATATTTGGCTATGGAATCGTCCGTGTGCTTATCAATGTAGCTTTTATTTATCGTAGTTCGTACCAAGCATTAGTATATAATCAATTCAAATTCAAAAACAAAACGGTAAAAAATACTCATTAGTAAAATACAAGGGCATGTTTCAAATATTTTATTGGTACATAAAACAGGAATAACATTTTTTATCACAATGCTGTGCTTCGGATTGGGTTGATAAAACTATGTGCAATTAATTTATTTACAGATAACTAACAATGGTAAGTAAGTACATACTGTGAGTAATTAAACTAGCAAACATTAATCCGCATGACGTCGCATGGATTTCCATTCTGCTCTTTGTGGTTTGTAACGGGTTAAGTCGTTGATATTGCGTCTACGTAACACTTTACACAATGCACAATACATTCTTTTTGACTTTGGCATCGTCGTGACATTTATTTCATTTCAAGACAACTTAAACTAAAAAATATTTTACAGAGCAAAAGTGAATACATCCTACAAGGGATATCTTCCAGTCAACTTTGCATAGCATAAAAATAATGGCAGTTTTAAACAAAGTATTCATACCAGCTAAACTATGACTAAAAATACTTACAATAAAGGCTCAATTTTATACAAATACTTTACCTTAAAAAAGTTGTGCAATAATCCAGATCTTGTTACACAAGATTTTATCGAGTTGCATGAGTAATTGTAACTTCTCCTGGTGATGCTTAAATATACTTTAATACAAACAAATCTTAATTCAATAATAATAATTACTATTTATTTACAAATGCATATTTATGTTACAAATCTTTAAAGTTAAAAATAATATGTTTTATAAAATGGAATTCTAAAATCTTTGGTAACCTATTGAAAAACATAGAGTATTTCAATGTCTGGTATATTTTACATAATAGCAAGATATGTTATGTTTTAAAAATAGTACGAAATTGTAGACTACTTATTTGCCAATCAATTTATTCATCTGCTTGGTTTGCTTTTCAATTTTAATATCAGCCCCCTCTACTTTGACTTGTATAGTATCAATTAGTACATTTTGGGCATCAATTTCGCGCCCGAGTTCAACTCCAAGGCACTTTAGTTTAATTATATGATGGGTCATTTCCTCTAAGTTATTATCCAGTATTTTTTCAACTTGCTGGCTGTCTGATAAAGTATCAGGTATAGATTCTTGGTCTAAACCACCACGTAAACGTGTAGCAGGATGTGCAGCAAAGCGATCTTCAGGAGTGATTCCGCTGGAATAGCTGTCAATAGTATTACGCAAGTTGCTTACACTAGTTCCACCTGTAGGTCTCTGTAAATTTGGTGATGCTTTACCCTTTTGTGGCGGAGTTTGAACAGACTTTCCTGTTATATAGTTTTTTATCCCGAAAAATATAGATTTGATGCCGTTTAAATGCGTCTGACTATAATTTAAGTTTGCATTGATTTCGTCAAGCTTTCTGTTCGTGTTTTGGAGTGCTTCACCTTGACGAACGAGTTCCTCTGCAGTAGCAATTCCTCTTTGTTCTGATTCGCATAATAGGCCTAAGCTTCTCGATGAAGATTCTATAGTCCGCTGCTCTATTTGCCGTTTCCGTTGTAACAACTGAAGCTGTTTCTGAGTTTCCAGTTCTGAGACGTGACCACCGTAAACGTTGTGTTGTCCGGTAGATTTAGTTGGTGGAGGAGGGAATCGAGATCTGTACTCGTTGTCTTCGTCCACATCATCGTCATCATCAAATAAATTTGCTGGGTTGGTTATGTATTTGTGTCCAACCATTTTGCCTTCCAAATTTTCGAAACACCAGACGAGTAAAATACTAATCACTTATCACTTATCTTTTGTTCACTCCGTTCGCGTTACGTGCGGGCTAGACGCAACGTTATTCGACGCGTTGAGATGTGCGAATGCGACTGTGAGCATGTGCCGGCCGGTTTTATTTAGAGCGGCAGCGCTCACGAGTCAATGTTGTTTGCGACAATGTGCGTGATGGGATTTCCCATCGTACATCCGTAAAAACTTTGAACACTTTCTTACTCGGCGCGCCTTTTCATTCATAATAATGTATTTGATAGAATGGGAAATTTGTAAAAGGAGGCCTTATTAAAAATTATTTATAAATACGAGTAGGTATGTATTATTTATGTATGTAAGTATGTTTATGTTATAGTATAGACTTATTGATTATGTATGTATTTTATGTACTTAGGTATATTGCACTTTTTATGTCTACTCCGCATTCTCCTTTTCCATCACTTTGTTGGTTGGCTCGAAATGATCTCTTGCTCGCAGTTGAATCACCATTTTATTAAATCCCTACTTCCATACTAATATTATAAATGGAAAGTAACTTATGTCTGTCTGTTACGCTTTCACGCCAAAACCACTGAACCGATTTTGATGAAACTTGGTACGGAGATAGAATAGACCTTGGGGACGGACATAGGCTACTTTTTACCGCGAGAAAATACCTCATTCCCACGGGAAAGACCGTAGGCGCGGGCGGAGCCGTGGGGCGGAAACTTGGTGGCGGGGTTATCTTTACCGATGTGACCTTGGAGTATGATAGAATAGACCTTGAAGATGGATATAAGCTACCTTTTACCGCGGGAAAACTCCTGATTCCCACGGGAAAAATGGCAGCGCGGGTGGAAAGTTTTAATGGAACTTGGTACAGAGATAGATAAACCCTGGGGATGTATATAGGCTATCTTTTACAGCGGGAAAGTACTTCTATCCCACGGGAAAATACTTTTTTCCCACGGGAAAAATTGTAGTACAAGTGGAAAGTTTTGATAAAAATTGGTACAGGGATAGAATATACCTTCCTACTCCACCAACCTTATGTCATGGTAAAATACCTCATTCCCACGGGAAAAATGATAGCGAGGGCAGAAACTTTTGATGTATCTTGGGGATGGATTAAGGCTACCTAATACCGAGGTAAAATACCTCATCCCCACGGGAAAAATAGTAGCGCGGGTGGAATTTTTTTATGAAGCTTGGTACAAAGATAGAATAGACCTTGAGGAAGGATATAGGCTACCTCTTACCGCGGGAAGTACCTTATTAATTACCATGGGAAAATGGTAGGTTGGGCAGAAAGTTTTGGTGAACCTTGAAACAGAGATAGATAGAACAGATTTTGGGGATGAATATAGGCTACTTTTACCGCGAGAAAATATGTTATTCCCTGTTGATAAAAGTCCCTAATATGTTATAGATAAAAAAATAGGTAAGTTAAGTACAGAGATATAATAAACCTTGGAGAAGGACGTAGGCTACCTTTTACTGCAGGAAAATACTTCATTCCCACGGAAAAGCTGCGAGTGTGTGCGGAGATTTAAGTTAAATGCGAAAGTAACGCTGTCTGTGTTTGTTACGCTTATTAAAGGCCAGAGGCAGAAAATGACATAGGCTACTTTTTCAGACTGGAAAACATTTCTGCCAAGCAGTTTGTTGGTTTATTAATGAGGTTATAAGTTGATAGTTAAAATTTTTAAGGAAAAGAATATTTTCTTTGAGGGTGTTTAAATAAAATCTTTTTAAAAAAGTCTTCTTACATTTAATTTTTAAATTAACTGTTTTTTGTAAAGAAGTTTTATCCAATATTTCTTATTAATAAACCGATTGAGCTCAGCTATATTTTACTAATTTATATTAGCTGTATGGGATTGAAACTTTCACCTATAGTTACACAAATAATATAATAACAGTTAGCTAACTTACCAATCCATCATGTGTATAGCATAGATATTGCAGTAGGAAAGTAAAGCCATTTAGAGCTGCTTTTCCATATCTTGTAAGGATCAACCCTGAGTATGTCACATAAGATGCTCTAACCAGATTCTAAAAATTAAAACATTACTTAATAAAGTACTCTTTCTTTTATTCAATTATTAGAATATTGACACCAAGGATGTTGTATAGTAGTACATATAACATCCTTGAATGACGTAGAATGTTGCATCTGAAGTTTATATTAATTGAAAAACTTATTGCTGAGTGTGAGATAAAGGTTCTACTTCATTTCACTCCTTTTTCATTATTATTTAGTATTATATTAGTTAGACTAGACTCAATTTTATCATATATTTAGAGCTTATAGCATAGTCTCGTAGCCTCGTAGCGTAGTTGGTAGTATGTCTGCCAACGAAGCTCAAGGTCGCGGGTTCGAATCCCGCCCAGTGCAAACATTCGTGTGATGAGCACTTGTGTTTGCCTTGTGTCTGGATGTTGTAAATTTATATATATATGTATATCAGCTGTCTGACACCCATAGTACAGGCTCTGCCTAGTTTGGGGTCAGATGGCCGTGTGTGAGATGTCCCACATATTATTATTATTATAAGTTACTGTAACAAACTTTATAATAATAAATATTATCAGATCTCTTATGCACAAATTAATTAGACAAATAAATAAATAAATTCATCTCAAATACTTACATTGCCATTTTTACAATCCACAGATGCAGCTACCAGCTTGGGAAGAATGCATTTGAAGAGGAGTTGAATAGCTGATGTGTTTGGTTCACCATTAGAATCACAAATTAGCATGTTTATGATTTCATATATTACTGCTGATATTTCTGTCAACTGAATTATGTCTGTAAAACAAAACCATTAAAATAATGAAATGGAGGCATCCATCCCCTTTGGTACATAAAGTCTACTAAACCAAAATGACAAGGGCAAGTGAGTTTTGGATTACAGTATTAGTAGGTATCAGAGATAAATGCTGCAGTTTCTATTCTTATTTCATTTTCTATTATTATTATTATTTCAATTTCTATTCTTATTTCTTTGCCTGGGTTAAATTTACATATATTAAAAAAAAACATGAAAGAAAATATGTTTCTCATACTAGAAAGAAAGAAACAAAGAACACATAACATTCAAGTGGAAAAAGGCAGATTTTTGCATGTTGTTTTGTTTTTGCGCACAGGGCTTTAAACAAAATTTTTAAAATATTTACCTAATGTTCAAAGGCCATTTAGAAAGATTGTTGGTCCCAATAAAAGTATAATTTGATACATTGCACTATTTTAAATTGTTGTGTGATGTGTGTTGCCACAGGCATAATATTACTTTATTATGTGATATTGTATGTAACAGCTATAGTATTACGGACTGAAGATCATAATATTAAATGTTAAAAAAATAGTTAACTTTAGTCGAAAACCTATAGCTACATAGGCTTAAAACCAGCAGATTACTGTGCCAGTAATATTTTTATAATAAGATCTTGTAATACTCAATTCAATTGTAATCTATATGAAATGTACTTATCTGGAGAGAAAATAATCCAATTTGAATTTGAATGTCTGTTTTATGACTGAGAGTGTGAAATAATCAATTCATAATGTAATTTATTGTACTGAAAGTTTGACTTACCAACATTAAGTTTGTTGACAATAGCACCACCAGTGATATCAACTAAGTTACTCAATATGTCCTCAAAGTTCATATCAGTAGGACTGAGCTGAAGAGGGTTTATAATAGCTCGCAGATCCAGTACAAAATGCCGGAGCTCTCTTATGATGGAGTTTACTTCCCTAGTAAGCTCCTTAGTATTATAATAGTTATCTTCATTCTCGCATAACACTTTAGGAAAGCCGAGGCAAGCAAGCGAGTGTGCGAACAGTTGTGAGTGATAGATGTGATATGCTTTGTAACCCGAAACTGCCAGAAACTTGTAGTAAAGGCGAGATGCCAACAAAGCGTTATTCCTAAACTCTTTTGTGACAACATTTTTGGTTCCGTAATCGATGTAGTAAGCTAATATAGCGAGAAGTTTCTGATGCTCCACATGTTGAGATAAAGCTGCCCAAGACTTCTCCTCATTCTCATCATCTGAATTAAGCCAGTTGTCAATTGATCTCATTATATCATTAAAGACTGTTTTAATCTCGAGAGACTCCAGTATATTCTCATATTCTGACGGGAATTCTCCAAATTCTAGAAATTCTGAGTAGTAAATACCTTGCACCCAATCTTGATCCAAAACATCAAGCCGCAGTGAATTTAGGTCTTCCACAACTTGCATCATTTTGAGCACTTTTAGTTACCTTCCCACTAGGTATACTAAATAATTGAAAACAATGAATATAAACAAACCAAAACCAACCAAACGATGCAAATCCAATGCAATTTGCAATACAAACAAACAATCCAAGAAAAGACATTTGGAGTATTGCCAGATTGATTAATAAAAAGTATAAATACAATTTTAATATAGCTTAGCCTGTGCCCACTGTGCCTGCCTGACCTGAAAAATTAAAAATATTGCCACGTTGCGGAATTTAAATAGAACTAATTATGCTGGGTGTGGTCGGTCGGGTGGGAGAGCTTTGTTCTAAGTAGGTTGAATACTCCACGGCCAAAAATATTCATATTATTCGATAAGAAGAATTTGACCTTAAAAGCATTGTTTTTCCATAGCATTGCAGTAGAAGTGAGATTCGTAGTGCGATAGTACAGCCAGCCACTGTCATGTATTGTGCTGGCTAACTACTGTTAAGCTAGACCAGAAAAATAAAAAACCTGTTTGTATGTAGGGGCGAGCGCCACGTCTATATTTTTATGTTTATGGCAACAAGTTCGTCGGTCCAGTTGTTTCGGCTGACGATGATGAACTTCATGCACTGAATATTTTTTCACAATACTATATATTTTTAAAATACGGCAACATTCCACATGTCAAAAAATGTCTTGTTCACTCGTTCGTTCGTGATTTTTTTTTTTTTTTTTTTCTTCTTTATGGCACTAGATATTTTATTCTTTGTGCCAGTGTCGAGTTATTAGTTTTATTTACAATCAAAAGGTAGGGAAACTTATCGATACGAAAAACATTATAAATCTAAAGAAGGAAAAGTGTGTTAACTATAATACATTATATACAAAATATAGATACAATAATTTAAATATATATTTAATTCTATTATATCAATAGTTTTAAATTTTTATATTATTCGACATTATGAAAGAGGATAATATATGACTATACATTAAGGGATACATTAGAAGGCAAGTTACACGGGTAGGTAAAGGAACATGATGGGACTGAAGGGCTAGGAAGAAGTCAGAATGATTATATCGACAGCAAGAAAAGAAAATGTGATCTAGATTACCAATATCATCTCCACACTCACACATTTCATTTTGAACAATACGAAGTCTCGCAAGATGGGCCGGAGTGCAAACGTGCCCTAATCGCATTCGGGTGATAATAGATGTAACAGTTTTATTGCACTTAATTTTAGAAAACCACGGTTTTGCAGGAATACATGGCTGAATACTATAGAAAAGTCTCCCTTTTGACTGACCACTAACTGACCACAATTCACTCCAAGAATCATGAAGATAGGTCTTGGGTAAAGTAACTAGATCATGCCAATACATTTTGTAGGGAAACATATCTCCATCCTGAATTGCTTCTTTAGCCAGTTGATCGGCTTTTTCATTTCCCTTTATGCCACAATGACTAGGAACCCAGGAAAATATAATAGAATAACCTTTTGAAGAGCATTCGAGTAGTTTATTCCGGATTTCAAATATCACAGGATAGTAAGGTTTCATTTTAAATGGAAATTTGTCTAAAGTTTGTAAAGCACTTTTGGAATCTGAAAAAATAACAGTTTTCTTTAGTTTAAATAGCAAAATTAATTCTACAGCTTTTAAAAGCGCAAAACATTCTCCGGTATATACAGATGATTCAGGGGGAAGTTTAATTTTTTGGATAATTTTTTTCTGAGATAAAAATATACCTACTCCGACACAATCATTACACGTTTTAGATGAATCAGTATAAATATGGTTCCATTCTTGCCAATTTTCTTGTTCAAGTCTAGATAAAAATAAGATATTGGCTCCCACATCATGCTTACAGATATTAAGATCGTAACGAATTTCAGGAGAATTTATTAGGGATTCATATTTAGATTCAAAAAGAGGCAATGATAATGAGCGATGAAGACGGGAATGGATACTTAAAAATTTTCTATAACTTTTTATGATACATGGTATAGATTTGTGGAGCCAATAAGAGCCGGTATTAATTTGTTGGTGTAAGGAGAGAACTTTTTGATGGAGAGGGTGATTGCAAAACTGCAGTGATTTAAATAAGAAGCGATCACTTAGGAATTGTCGTCGTAAATGGAGGGGAGGCTCACAGCACTCTACTTGCAAAGCGTTTAAAGGACTAGATTTCATTGTACCAGTTATCATTCTTAAGGCTTTTGATTGTATAGCATCTAGCTTCTTAAATCCCATTTTACTGCCACTACCACCGTCTAACAAGAAAGTACCATAATCTAGAATCGACCTTATAAGGGCATTATAAAAAAGTTTCATAGAGAAAGGGTGGGCACCCCACCACACTCCCGAGAGACATCTGATAATATTTAACAAGCGTTCGCATCTAGTAACTACATAATTAAAATGAGGGACCCCAGTGAGTTTATCATCAAGAACTATGCCCAAAAACTTTGCTTGGGTGGCGAATGGTATAGCAACGTTGTTGTAAGTTACATTAACGGAAGGATTAATACGTCGTCGTCTAGTAAATATGACTACTGAGCTTTTGGATGTCGATAACTCCAGGCCATTGCTGTCTAACCAACATTTCAGCAGATTAAGGGAAGATGATAAGGTAGCGCAAGCATTATCCAAACATACATCAGTGACATATAAAAGCAAATCATCGGCATATTGCAAAACATTGACAGAATTTTTAAGGGAAGTATCTAAATCATGAGTATAAATATTATATAAAAGCGGACTTAAAACTGAGCCCTGTGGTAGACCTTTAAAAACAGTACGATTTACTTGTGTGGAATCATCAATTTTTAAAGTGATATACCTCTGAGATAAAAGATTGAAAATAAAATTAACTAAAAGTGGAGGAACATTCAAATTTATTAATTTTTGTTGAAGTATCAAAATATTAACATTATCGTAGGCAGCAGAAACATCCAAAAATGCAGCAAGAACTACATTATTGGTCGAGAAAGCCAGTTGAATATCTAGAGTGAGGATACTGATATTATCAATTGTTGATTTTGCTTTACGGAAACCGTATTGACTACCAGAAAGCAATCCGTTATGTTCCATATGCCATTCAAGACGGTTTTTTACTAAGTGTTCTGCTATTTTAGCAAAAACAGGGGGCAAAGCAATAGGCCTAAACGAAGCTGCTTCATCTGAGGGCTTATTAGGTTTCTTAATTGGAATAACTTCCTGACTTCTCCAGGTTATAGGGATGTTACCGGATAGCATCATTGAATTAATTATTCCTAAATAGTGCAATAAGGCAGAGTCACCGAGATGAGTTAAAAAAGAATATGGGATCCCGTCCTCACCAGGGGAAGAATCTTTAACGCTTGAGAGAACACCTTTTAGCTCATACAACGTAAAGGGAGACTCTAAAACTGATTGACGGTTTGGAAATATAATAGAAGGAGAGAAGAAAACTTCTTTTTCGGGAACTACAGGAGGAGCTAATTTGTCAAGAAAATCATTTATAACAGTTTCAGGTATTGTACGTGAAGATGATTCATTAAAGGAAGATCTAAATCGTTTAATACTTCGCCATACATCAGAAGGACGCGTGGATGGAGACAAAGAAGCACAAAAAGACCTCCAGCCTTCTTGTTTCTTTTCTCTAAGAAAGCGATGAGTAGATTTTTTTGCTTCTATAAGTAAATCAAAATTTTCGCTTGACATATCTTCTGCATACCTTTTCTCAGCAATCTTCCTTCTTGAAACTGCTTCACTACATTCTTTACACCACCATGGGGGGAGAGGAATTCTACCAGAAGAATCTTTTTTAATTGGAAACAGTTGATCAGCACAATCAATCAAACATTGAGCTAAACGAGAAGATGAATCTGACTCGCTACCCATATTGGGATCCGGAAGTTCGGCGATTTTGATATCCACAAGATTTTTAAAAGCATCCCAATCAACATTATTTAGATTATATTTTAGCCTAGGTTTACGAATTTGTGTGGGAGGACATTTAATTGGACAGGAAATAATTAATGGAAAATGATCACTACCATAGGTAAAAGGATGGGGATACCAAGAAAAAGAAGAAGCTAAATCTGGAGTACAAATTGATAAGTCTACGGCACTTTTCCTTTCACCCGGTTTCGTGCGTCGAGTAGGAGCACCTGTATTTAAAAAACACAAATTGTTTATATCCAGAATTTCTATTAACCTTTCCCCAGCAGTATCTAGACCTTCACAACCCCAGACTGGATTGTGGCAATTAAAATCGCCAAGTACCAAAAACGGCCTTGGTAGATTCAAAAGTAAATTATTAACCTCATTAAGGACATCGAGGGATGAGCGGGCAAGATAGATAGACACAAATGAGATATTATCAAATTTTATACCAATGGCACTAATCATATCACTTAAAGAAAAAGAAGGAAGATTCAATCTGGAAAAGGAAAGCGAGTGTTTGATGAGTATAGCGACACCGCCATACCCATCAAATCTATCTTCACGAAGACAGGAATAACCGGGAATTTTAAACAAAAACCCTGGTTTTAACCATGTCTCCGACAAAGTTATTATGATAGGATTGTATTTATTAATTAAATATATTAAATCAGATTTCTTAGGGATGATGCTTCTGCAATTCCACTGAATTATTTTCGAATCCATAATTGGAAGAACTAGACATTTTCAAAAGTTCAATAATAGGGGCAACGTGGGACGGTTTCAAATAGTTGGACTGTAGTAAACTGGTTATAAGAGTAAGAATAGTATTCAACATTAAGTCATTCTGATCATTGTTTATAGTATTATTTAGCAAGCCACATCCATTCTGAGGAGAAGGCATCTCAAACTCTCTTAATAGAGAGTTATGAGCATCTTTGTCATATCCAGTTTGAGTTTTGGCTGGAATACGAGGTTTGGCAAAAACTGTTTTTTTGTATGATTTACGTAAGAGAGCAGAATCATGTGATGTTGATGGATTGTTAAGTTGGGCTTTGGCAGGATTGGAAGTTAAAACATCTGCATATGATCTAGAGACAGGCGGGAAAAGTTTGCTTGCTTCAGCGTATGAAATGCAGCTATGAGCCATTTTAGTTTTAATTTCTTTTTGGCGGATGAATTCGGGGCATATTTTGCTTGTGGCATAATGAAAACCACCACAAACGACACAAGAAGCAGAGTCCTCATCAACATCGCAAGATTCAGCCAGATGGCCTCCACCACACTTATAACATCTGGGTACCGCAGAACGACACAATGTCTTAGTATGTCCATATCTGCAACACCTAAAACACTGTATGGTTGGGTAAGTATATATCTCTACAGGTAGAGCGTTGTAACAAATAAATATACGCTTTGGAAGTACTTGGCCATCAAAAGTTAAAACGACAGATTGTGAAGGTTTCCAGGAAGTCGTACCATTAACATTAACTTTGTAATTTAACCTTCTGACTTTTAATATTTTCCCGCAGCCAATAGGAGTTGAAACATTACTTAAAATATCAGCGTCGTTCCAATCAGCAGGTATACCACGAACTAAACCCATTCTTGTTATATTGAAAGTCGGAATAATAGCTTTGAATTTATTTGCATTCAAAAGATTATTACGCAAAAAGTCATTGGCATCCTTATAATTTGTGAAGGAAACCGCACATCGGTTTCTTCCTATACGTTTCACGCTTCCGGGCACAATGTTTTGTATATTATTTTTTTTCAAGAAATTTCCGAATGTAATTGGATGTAATATGGTACCGTCAGATGGAGAGTTTTCTATGCGCTGTACGTGTACAAGGTAAGGAGAAGCGTCGGTCTGGTCATATTCTTTTCGACCTATCTGGCGAGCGTCGTCGGTTGGAGAATTTGGTTCGGTAGACTGACAAGTATTTGGTAACGACTCGACTTGAGACTTTGGTGAAACATGGGAGTGTGATGAGTTGGTTTGTTGGTGTTGGTGAGACACTTCAGGGGTAACTTTTTTTAATAATATATAGTTCTCCTCTATGTTAGCATTGCAATGACAATAATTTTCTCCTAGTGTCTGACCAGCAGATACTTTCTTCTTACGTTTTGAGCATTGTCGACAAACTCTCAAATAGCTTGTACGTTTTCTTCCTCCAGACCCTTCAGTTTTTGAAGACACCGAACCATCGGTATCCATTTTGCTATCGTCATTTGAGACTACAGAAATAGATGAACCTACGGGGAGATTCAAGCCGAAAAGGCTCGCACCCCCCCGATTTTCATCGGGGGGTTCGTTCATGCAAAAAAGCTTATGTTGATAAAATGACTAAAAACTTACCAACAACTTGGAGAATATATACACAAATTAATATTTACACTCTAAATACAAGATAATATATACAATACCACACTTTCCACAACTTAAACTACAAGAAAATTAATTATTAAATTTCCAAAAGCAAAAATGAACTTCCTTTCACGAAGTTTCCCGCGCTTTTTTTCGTTCGTGATTTTATTTTTAACGTTTCTATAGGCTGTATGGTCATTGAACTTATTGCTTTTCCCATAAGGGACAACAGAACAAAAAAATATATTTAATCTCTATAATGCACAGCCAAATAATATACAGCTAATAAAGCACCATTATTCCCATAGACATAGACGTCCAAAAGAAAAACTTAGATGCCTTATTTTAAGGGGTATCTGAATCACCCCCCCCCATGTATGTTCCGCGATTATTGACTGTTTAAGAACCTCGAATTAACAATCTTCTTTTTTTTTTTCAAAATTTTCACATTTCCTCCATATTTTTTTCTCTTGATTGATAACCGTTAAGGATGCTGTTTTTTGTGAATTTGTGGCGGTGCTGCTGTTAATTTTGCAAACTGTAAGCATTCAAACCTGCTTACCTACTTGAAAATTGGTCGGATTTACAAAAGCCGAAATGGACGGAATAAATAAAGACTTCGTATATTATTCACACATATTATTGGGTTGCACGTACATTATTGTCTGTTTCTCTATCTATCACCAATAAAAAAAAAGTAAATAAATAACCTTTAAAAGAGGAAAACTTTATTTTATTATATTAAATTAATTAATAAAGGAAAGAATAACAAAAATAAATACATATCTTGTGGGTAATCTATCTACATTTCAACTTAAGATGGTAACCAGACGACCAGTATCGTGGTTTCTAACTGAAAATGGTCGCAAGTTCACTTTCGGCTTAGTAACCACAGCAGGGATTGGATGTACACTTGCAAAATTCGCTCCTCACACTTTTATGTTGGAATACTACAAAGATTTTGTGCGATATTATAAGTGAGTATATGTCTCGTTATACCCATCATGACAGTTTAGTTTATTTTTGAATCTATAAATAAAAAGTTTAATATTTTGATTTGCAGTAATGGCAAACCGGTAGACCTTCCTAAGGAACTACGGGATCGGTGTCAGGAATGCCTTGACATCTTACAACTATCTGATGTCTATAGAAAACTAGTTCAACCATTTAGTGTTTTTGGCTACGACTTATTCCATGCTGGTGAGTTTTAAAACAAATGTAATACAAAGATTATTATTGTTTATTTTTAACTAGTTCATAGATTCTGCCATTACTAGAACTTTCTCAGAAGAAGTCCATTCTAGACTAAAACAATAAATATAAACTGTGCCTTCATCATGAATGGATGATAATTTGTTAATTATGCGTGTGAAAGTTGACACTCTGACCGAAATAAGCTCAAAATGCTATGCAAGCAAACGGAATATCATTACTAAATTCTTATTTTTAAATAGAGCAAACTGACAGCTGACAGCACTGTTTTTATTTATTTTGCACACATAATTGTAGGGCATGGTCCAAGAAAACAAGGTCTTACAATTTAGACCATGTGACTGACACGAGCCTACGTAGGGTTAAGATGTGAATTATTGAACTGATTCATTGAATGATTCCCTATGACATGACTACTCAATTTAATTTAAAATTTGCCACTTTTAAGTGAATACAAATATCAACAGATAACAGGTTTAATAAAATCAATTGAACTTATAGAATAAAAAAATAAATAAATAAAAATCTGCAATTTTCTCTGCAAGTTCTACAATACAAACATCCAAGTCAGTGTGACAACATAACAATATAAAAGTTTTTATAATTTTGTTGTACCTAGTTTTCTGTGAGTAATGTTCCATATTAAAAAAAATTATAACAATTAATTAATTTCTTATATTTTTATTGTAATTAATAAAAAAATTCTAATTAATTATACTTTCAGGTAGCAGCTTTTCGAAATTTGGTATGGCTGTTGGTATACCAGTGAACTTTACATACAAATCCCTTACAGATATTGAAAAGGATGCAATTCAGGTTTGTATTACTTTTTTTATATAATAGGCAACTATTAAATGTTTTTCCTGTTGGGTTCAAGAAGAAAAACTTTTTTAAGGGAAATAAAATACAATATCATATTTATGTTCAAAAATTTATTTAAACTAGCTTTACGCTTACGCCTCGCTGCTCCATTCGCGTTATCAGTTATTTCGTGGTAAAAGTTAGCCTAGTATTTGATCTTTCATCCTTGTCAATTGTGCTTTCCTATTACACTAGAGGGGTTTTATTTAATGTTCGTTCAAGTTAGATTATGTTGTATTACAATACACAACACAACACAACAGATACACAGTAGTTTTGGAGCCTATTCAATGCATACAAACAATCAAATCTTTCCTCTTTATAATTTTAGTATAGATAATAGCCTAAATATTTACTGAGAATCTTTTATTATAAAAAGTGGGAAATCTTAAGATTTGAAGAAAATGCTAACCCTCCTGGGGCAACAATTTTTTTCAGTGGAAATCTCTATACATTATAATAAAACTGTAGAGATTGAAAATCTGTAGGTACATAGAAAAGAAAAGCTAAAAACTGGGTCAGGGGAATGTAAGAAGTGATTGATAATATAGAAATTGTCAAAAAAAAAATATATTTTTTTCGTTTCTCTGTCTGTTTGTACGGGCTAATTTCCGAAACTGTTGGACCGATTTGAATGAAATTTTGCATGGTGGTACCTTATATCCCCGGTCAACATGTTAGATACATTCAATTCCGGAAAATCTAAAAGTTCCCGTGGGATATTATAAAATTATAGTAACTCATAAGGCTCAGCACATTGTACGGGCTTATCAGCACATTCTATCGGCGGCGGCAGCGGCGGCGAGCGGCGCGAACTGCGAAGAGCGATGGAAACAAACGTAGGCAATTGTATGAAGCAGTCCACAGCTAGTGCGCGCCGCGCGTCGCGCGTCGCGCGAAGCTGTGGCCAGGCCCTTAGACCGATTTGAATAAAATCCTTGGTCAACATCTTGGATACTTTTAATCGCGGAAAATCAAAGAGTTCCCGTGAAATAGTTAAAAATAACTACGCAAAAGTCGAAAAACAACGTGGGCGTAGCCGCGGGCAGACAGCTATGTAGGTATAATAAATTTGCAATTAAAGTTTGTACTTGTTACAGGTTAACATGAAAAAAGTCGACTGGGAATCTGAAACTGGAAAGAAATTAGCAGATGCTTTGATTTTGCCAGAAAAAGTCCAGAAGTTTGCTATTTGTAGGGAGATACTTATGACTCACAACAACAAAGCTATTTATGAGGCTGTTTATCCATTCGCTGCTGTATTTTTTGTTAATAATTTGGCTCATTATTTTAATATTCGAATGAATTTATATGCAGCTCCTGTTGTCGTGAGAGGCGTGATGTATAGTATCGTGGGACTGTTTGGCTTGGGGAGCTACTTCCTTATGAAAGATATGACAGAAGTATACTATGAAACTCAAGCTGACAAGAAATTGTGTGAGTTAGGAGAGGATTTTATTGAATCTGGAGTAATATTCTACGATAAACTGCTAAAAAGGAATCAAGCTTTAAGGGAATTAATGGGAAAGGAGGGAGAAAGTAAATATAGCAAGTTAGGTAATGAAAATTTCGGTCTACGACAGCCGCGAATCGCTTTGGTGCATAGGAAACAATTCTTCGAAAATCATTTAGCGGAAGTTCGAAAACAAAATGTAAACACAAGTGAATCTTTGTAAATCATATTATTTATTACTCTGTAGTTAATGTTGTTAGTATCTAAATAAAAATATTTGTTATAAACAATTTTTGTCATTGATTAGTCAGTCATTTTCAAATTCAAAAGTGTTTTTACAAAATGTAATTTTCCATCAAATATTAAAATGTGTTTGAGGGGCCAGATGGGCGTGTTGGTATGAGATGAGATGTCGTCGTTGAAAGAGCTCTTCAAGGGCTTCCTCCAAATAAATTATGTATAATCATCCAAATGATGATGGATGGATGATTACAAGCCTCTTTATTTTTGTGATAGTCGTGTGGGTAA
The DNA here is from genome assembly GCA_948473455.1 of Teleiodes luculella. Classification (NCBI taxonomy): domain Eukaryota; kingdom Metazoa; phylum Arthropoda; class Insecta; order Lepidoptera; family Gelechiidae; genus Teleiodes; species Teleiodes luculella. The sequence continues at coordinate 9,074,943 of OX419587.1, read as the reverse complement.
CTGAAACAGATAGATAGATAGATTATTGTAAATTAATAAGTTTTTAATTCCCGTATCTTAATGATAACTGATACGAATAAATACGATATAAATAAGCGATTTTGCTGTAAAATGTTTAGTCCAATATTTATTGTTCGTCAAATACTGTTTTAAGCGGTTTGGGAGGGCCTTAGATGTGTATCTAAGGCTCGTGTGAGCATAGAAATGTATTATAATAAAATGCTTCGTAAGCAATTTACAGTCATAGTATTGCTGGTTTGTGGATTAGTGGAAACAGGATTAGCGCGTCGGCGACCACCAAATGCAGATATAGTGGATGAGTATTTTAAAAATCTGGAATCACAGGGTTCTCGATTTTCTAACAATTTAAGAGAAGATGCTTCGCTTGATGTGGTTAGTACCTACTTATTTCCGTAAAAAGTGTTATGTATTTATTTACGCTTTTTTAATTTAAAGTTTCCTTCAAAGTTTTTCTTGCCCTTCAGTCGAAGCTGAGGTGAATAAAAAATCTAAATATTGATCAAATAACAATATAAATTTTAGCCTGACTTGATAAGTAAATATCAATACCCCTCGGAAATCCATGAAGTAATAACAGAAGATGGCTACATATTAGAGATGCACCGCATTCCTCATGGTAGAGATCAAAATAACGTGCCAGATCCAAACAGGCCAGTTGTTTTCGCTATGCATGGTTTGTTGGCTTCTTCGGCGGATTGGGTTGTAACAGGTCCAGGTACAGCTTTTGGTGAGTGTTTACCTATGCTAGGTAACCATTAAGGTAGCCGTTCGAACCGAGCATCAGCGACACTGACGCTGCGACGCGAAAAAGGATAATGGACTCTAAATTGATGTGTTTAAGGTGGACTTTGGAGGCATGCGACAGTGACGCGGCGTTACCGGTGTCTGTGTCGTCGCGCCAACTCACTTTTGAGTAAATTCATTCTTAAATTCATCACCGTAAGTCCATTATTATTTGTCGTGTCGCAGCGTCAGTGTCACTGACGCTCGGTTCGAACGGCCACCTAGGTAAATGATTGTGGCATCCTCACCACCCACACTGGCGTCTTTCCAGCGTCGTCGTCACGCCAGCGTCGACGCAAGTGAAACAAAAGTTGGGTTCGCAAAAAAAATTGTGTTCCAACAAAACGCAGCGCTGGCGTCGCGTCGACGTTGCGTTGACGGTGGCGCGACGACGAGGCTGGAAAGACACCAGTGTGGGGGTCTGTAAATTACCACACTTTAACTTTGAATTTTAGCTTATTCTCTCGCCGAGGATGGTTTCGACGTGTGGCTCGGCAATGCTCGTGGAACTTATTACTCAAAAAGGCATGTTTCTTTGGACCCGGACAGAGATATCGACTACTGGAAGTTTAGTTGGGAGGAGATGGGGCGATTTGACCTACCCGCTATGATCGACCACGTACTTGCAGTCACAAATAAAACTCGATTGCACTATGTCGGGCACTCACAGGGCACTGTTGTCTTTTGGGTGATGGGCTCTATGCGGCCTGAATATAACAGCAAAATAATTACGATGCAAGCTTATGCACCAGTTGCCTTTTTAAAATACAATGCAAATCCGATATTTCTAACTATCGCACCGTATGCCAACACTATAGATGTAAGTACAATAGATAAATGAATCATTTTTTATTCTAAGTTACAATGAAACATGGAGCTTGATTTATATTTCAGAGTATAGCTTACTCACTTGGCATAGGAGGAGTGTTATCAAGACCAACCATGATATCATTATTTGGTCGCATATTTTGCTCAGATGGCGCTGCTACACAGGATGTGTGTTCAAATATGTTATTCTTCATGGCAGGCTACAGCGAGAACCAGCATAATGCTGTAAGTTAAAAACATTTTTATTGTCATAGTTTATTTGGTAAACAAGTAATACAGCCCCGTAGCCGAGTAGTAAAAACGCACGCTTCTCGTTATGGAGTCGAATCCCGTTGGGGCACTGTGAAACAGAAGTCTGCTTGTGAGACTTCCCAGTTTGGTCTCTTCTCTACTAAACCAAACAAATATATGATTCAGCCTGCAATCCAAAAATAAGAAGATTCCGAAATTCTGAAGGCACGTACGTATGTACAGTAAGCAGCACATGCGGCTGGACACTCGCACTACGAAACTCGCATCTACTGCTACGGAATAATGGCGCTCTCAAGGTCATCATGTCCAGCCACATGTGCTGCCTACTGTACCTACCTAGGTATCATACATAACACTAACCACGTTAGAAATCTTAGTGACTTAATTTCCGAGAAAAGTCCAAAGTATGGTCTTTCAGTATTTGCCAAGCAGTCACTGCCCTGTATATCATTATTTTTGACTAGTGAAATTACGTTTCCAGACGATGTTTCCGGTACTTTTGGCCCACACACCAGCTGGCATGTCAGTACGGCAGTTAGCGCACTTCGGGCAATTTATCAATGAGACTCACTTCCGACGTTTTAACTATGATTTGATGACTAACTGGCACCTCTACAGAAGCTTCACACCACCAGACTATGATCTCAGCAGAGTAACTGCACCCGTGTACATGCACTACGTCGATTACGATGTGTTTGCGGATCTAAGAGATATGGATAGACTATGGAATGGACTCGGGCGACCGATGGCAAAACTGAAGGTTCCTTATGAACCGTTCAGTCATCTCGATTTTGCTTGGGGGCAAACTGCTAAAGCTGTACTTTATGATAGGACTGCAGAGATAATGAAAGCTTTTCCTAATAATTAATACAAGAGCAAATTATTACATGAATAACTGTGATACTGCGATAGTTACTCGTATAAGTACATAACTAAGTCTTATTTTTAAGTTGCTAATTTATTAGCTTCACATCATGCCTACATTTAAGAGCCCCATCAAGCTACAGACTTTGGCCTTTGTAAGGTTTTCATTTCTTGCTTGTACAGTTTCACCTTCTCCTGACCGTACCTACTAAAGGCCTAGCCTAGTATCAATTTGTAGAAACGCTTCAATGCCACAGTTGCATGCTAAAAAATCTATAAGAACTCAGCTAATACCTTTAGATCATTTGTATAAGAAGATTAATAAAGATTTTTAAAAAATCTGCTTTTTTATTGGATAACTATATAGGTAAGTACCTACCTACCTAAATATCGATTGGAGTTTGGAGGTCGTCGTCGTCTAATTCGTATGGGGCTCTCTCTCGCCGTTTTTTCAATCACTAATATAATATCTAAGTAAGCATAAATGATCGATCAGTGTAGTAAGTCTAAAAGAAGAAGAAATTATATAAAGATAAAAAATGGCTTATTATTTTCGAGGCGACTAAAAACTGAAATGGTGACAAACTGTTAGCAACTAAAAAAAAATTGGCAGCATTTTAATTATTTGGCTTTAATTATTATAAATAAGCCTAAAAACGGGGCTATCATAAAAATCAAATATCGGCAGCTATTATAAGGTAGCAAAAATATAAGCAAGTCGACTAAAAATATAGGCAAGGTAGTATAAATAATAACTTGGCGACTAATAATATTGGTGAGGTGTCATCCTTCCATCTTAAAAAGCTCGTTTGGGTATTGATTTTTACGTAACCGTAAAATAAATAATTTAAAAAAGATAACACTAAAAACTAAACCATTCTAAAAAACTAGAGAAAAGACTTAAAAATGCGAGTAGTCTCTCTCATTTTTACAAGGTGAGAAAAAAATACACTACTCGCATGCGTTAAGTTGCTTGTTTATGAATATTTTTCGCTAAATTTATTTTTCAGGATATTTCTGATTAATTTGTAATTAATATATTAATTAGTAAGGATAAAGACGCAATCTATGTAGAAAATGTAGTGTTTGCCCGTCCATAATATTACGATCTATTATTATCTATAATATAAAAATGAATCGCAAAATGTGTTGGTAAGCGCATAACTCAACAACGCCTGGACCAATTTTATCAATTCTTTTTTTTAATGTTCTTTGAAGTCCAAGGATGGTTCTTACGGAGAGAAATTTAAAAAAAAGCCGGAGCCGCGGGGCGGACAGCTAGTTTATTATAAATGCGAAAGTGTCTTATCTGTGCGGCCTATCGTTAATATATTTTTAACGTTTTAATATGGTATATATTATTACATTAGGGTCACCTATCATATCGTTCGCTCAACAGCTCATAGGTACTTACTTATATTGTCCCCCATTCCCCACTGAGGGGCTCGAGCCTACCCTAACATCAGGGTGAGTAGGCCTTAGTCGACCACGCTGACCCAGTGCGGGTTGGTCAACTTCACAACCTTTGAATTACTTCGTTGGTGTGTGCAAGTTTCCACACGTTGTTATTATCCTTCACTGACTGAAGTACAGAGTAGGTAGGTATTTATTATATATATTTACTATAATATGTATACTAGCTTCTGGGTGGATCACACGTAGCGAGTACAGTGGCGAGAGAGTGCACTCGGCCGAGTGGTTGTTACGTATGAACACTTTGGCGAGTACTCGGCCGAGCCAAAACGGCGAGACAGCGACTAGAATCATTTGTTTGCTCGGCCGAGTGCCCACCCCCCCGCTTCATTCTTCAGCCCCCGCAGCCACTCGCTATCCCGCTCGGCACGTGTGGACAGGCACTCGGTTGGCCACTCGCCACTCGTTCGATTTGTACCGAGCAGCGTGTGTTTATTTATTTTTGTTATTTTAGTTTTTTTCAATAAAAATGGCTAGTAGTATGTGGAATAATGTGAAATGGACATTAGAAATGACAATTAAATTCATACAGTGTTAAAAAATACACGAATGTTTATGGAATTTTTGTCACCTGAATAAAAAAACAAAGTCAAGTGTAATGCAGCCCTAATTGCAATAAGGAATAAAAATAAAATAAGAATCAGTTTTTCTGCGATCCATTGTACACGATAATCAACAGCATCAAACTGAACTGTCTCGCCACTTTTGTAAATACGTGTGAACAGCGACTCGGTTGGCCCACTCTCTCGGCCGAGTGACCATTTGCTGTCTCGCCACTCTACTCGTTACGTGTGATCAACCCATAACGAGTAGAGTGGCGAGACCACAGAACACTAGTTACTCCTAGCGGAGAAGAATGGCAAGTTCATAGAATGACAACTCTGACACTACACTAGTATTATTTTTCTACCCGCAATAAAAACGTTTTAAACGATCGCATGGAAAATAAACTTCTCAGAAATAGAAATTAAAAATTTGAATAATAATGTATGACAAGGGCAAGTGCTTAGACTCCCATCCTCCACCAGTTCGATCGAGGTTGGCGTCACCATAAATCGTCAAATTCCCAATAAGTTCTAAAACGTACACAGACGCATGAAAATTGAAATCATCACAAATTACACATGAAACTAAAACACTATGGCCTACAGTGTCTCACTCACGCAACAAATTAAATCATTTAGTTTTGAAACTATTCTTATCCTCCGATTGCAAATCTAATTAATTGGGAAATTAACGACGTTTGCCAACACTAACGTCACACTTTCTTCCTACCAACGATCAAGAAAAGAAACCTTCTACAAACTGCCGATCCTTATCCCGAAATTCCCTAGAATACAGGGCTCTTTATCCCAACTTCTGATGACGGAAAAGGACAGAAGACGATGATGGGCAAAGCAAATAAATAAAGGAAACCCGCAAAGGGCAACATGCGGGAAATACATTAAGCGTGGGCGTATGCTACAACAACTTTCAGAGAACCATAGTACACTATCTTTGTCAGGACTACCCCAATTTGTCATCACTATTGAAACAGAGTTTACCAACTATATCGAATGTCGTTACAATTGAAACAGACTTTACCAACTATATCGAATTCCATCACAATTGGAACATACTATACCACTATAGACTCGGTGGCTTGTTATCATGAGCGATCGGGACCTAATCAATCCCTAAAAGGGGTTTAGGTAGATCCGAGCACCATCAAAATGCCATAAGGGGAAACTGGCATGGAAAACACTGAACAATTACAAACTGGCCAACCAAGGGGCCTCCCCGCCCGGACCTTATGTAACTCGACCATATTACAGTTACTCTACCCGCGGTCATGATAACAATGCCATAGCTAACACCATACGAATATCAGAACCTAGCCGACCTTGCTAGCGACACGATAATTAGATCACTTTACTCACGGTTTACAGACACCACTGGACTGTGGTACAAACAATATTCCAACAACCATTATTTCAACATACATTCAGATCTCACATCAAATCACACATCACAAAACACACCGGACCAGTACGTCCACCAGAATCACACTAATTCTCAGACACACAAAGTTATCAACGCGACTGCGGATCTACCCAGAGGGCTCGCCCGCCCTGAGCAGCGCTATTTATGTGAGTGCACCACCCGGTCCCACTCTCGGTAGTAGGGCCTTCTGTCAAACGTCACCGCGCCAACTTCACACCGGTCGACTATATCGATTCTACCCTCTAATACTCGAGAACGTAAAATAAAAACTGTCATCGATGTTTACAATCGATTTAAATGATCAATCTGGCTTCAATCTCCGACACATACATTAATGCTTTGATGGGTCACCAAAAGTTGTTATTTTCTGGTTATTTTATTACCGATTTGTAAAAAGGAGGGGGTCCGGCCGTTAGGCCCCCATTCCGGTACGCCCCCGGCCGTGACGCCACTGAAAAACGTTTTGTATAATATTACGTTTATTTATATTATCTTATATTGCAGGTTGAGCAACAAGCGTCCAATTTTACAAACCAACCAGGACCTTCAGGAGTTTCGAAAAATATGACATCTGAACCTTGCCATGTAATGGTAAATACCTACTTAAATATTTATAATTATGTAATATTTTAGTATACATACGAGATAGTACTTATATTAATTCTTCTATTTAGTAAAGAAACGCTGCACAAATTATCAGACTAATCCAGGTCTGTGACTGACTTTTTTCATAAAATGTACAGATTATGAGATTATCATAGATGATATAAATAAAATGGTGTAGCTATAGGTCAGCTTAGCAGCTTAGCTTGCTCTAGAAAATCTTGAAATTTAGCAGTGCTTAGTGTTTTCGTTAAACATAATGTTTTTATTTTTTTGGTTGCAGGTTGAGCAACAAAAGTCCTCTTTACAAGCAGATAAAGAAAAACTCCTAGAATTAAAATGTAAAAAAATATTTTCAAAAAATTTGTCAACTGCATAAACGTGTTAATAAATTGACAATAAAAACAACGCTTGATTCTATTGCTGACGACAAAAATGTGAAAAAGTTGTCGTCAAAAATTACACCTGCATTTGCCGTACTTCTACAAGGGCAAATCAGGAACTTCACTAGAAAAGTGAAAGGTAGAAGGTGGACCAAAGATGAAAAGATTACTGCCCTGAGAATTTTCAAAAGGTCACCGACTTGCTGAGAAATTATGTGTGTTGTGTTTTATTTTGTTCAATGTACAAACAAATACAACATGATAAGTATGTTATTAATTTTATATTATTAATGTTGATTAATATTATGTTTTATGTATATTATTATATCATTTACACATTTATACATATGAGCTGCCTGCGACTTGGCATATTGTGTTAATTATAAGTAAGTATTCACTTATTTACTTTGTTATGATTGAAAAGATATTATAAGAGAAAACTCAATATTGGCTCTAATAATCTTCATTTATTCAAGTTTCAGAAAAACACACGACATTTTTCAATCAGATTTTTTGGGCAGAGTGACAGGCTTCTTTCATAGGCTTCTTTCAAGTGTTGCCAGTATAAATGTAGTATATCCAACACGCCTCCTTACATTTATACTGCAACCAACATTCTCTACAAACTTGGAAAATATTACCTAACTTATTACAAAATTTCTCTTATCCTTTAACATGTCTTATTTCAGATTATTTATCTTAACTTAATTTATTATTTTAGTAACTTATTTTATTTCACATTTAACATTTCTCTGAATTTAATAAACTTTACATTACCCAATGACTTTGTAAATATATCCGCCACATTATTCTCTGTATCTATTTTTATAATTTCTATTTTATTCTGTTTAACATTTTCATGAATATAATGATAGTGTACTTCAATATGTTTTGAATTTTTTGTGAAATTTCCATATTTTGCAATAGCTACAACACCTGAATTATCCTCATAAATTTTAATTGGATCATCAAACTTAATAAAAACATCATTTACAAGACAAGTTAAAAAATTTAGTTCAGTTACAGCTTCTGACAATGCAATATACTCAGCAAATGTAGAAGACTTAGTTACACAGTTTTGCTTCTTAGATTTCCACAGAATTACATTTCCAAACATTCGAATTACTAGTCCAGTGGTAGATTTTCTGTCAATAATGTCTCCTGCCCAGTCGGCGTCTACAAAACTATCTAAGATATCAGCATTCTTATTTTTATAATATTTCAAGATAAGATCTTTTGTCAAATACAAATATTTTAATACTCTTAAAGCATACTTAAAATGTGTCTCATTATAACAATTTTGAAATCGACTTAAATAATTTACACTGAATGAAATATCTGGTCTGGTACCTGAACTGATATACAGTAGTGCACCTATCAAATTTCTATACTTTACATCTTCATTTATTTCACATTGTTCTAGTTTCAAATTAATTTCCATGGGAGTCTTGTATAGTTTTGAATTTTCAATATTATAACGTTTAGCTAAAGATTCAATATATGACTTCTGACTTAGAGTCAATACATTATTTTGCTCATAATTGTATTTTATTTCTATACCAATGTAATTTTTTACAATTCCCATATCTTTCATTTTAAATTTATCAGACAATTCTTTTTTAATATTTTTAATTACTTGTTCATCTTTACAGCAGATTAACAGATCGTCAACAAATAGCAGAATATATACAGTCATATCCTTTTGTCTCCTAACATACAAACAGTAGTCATATTTACTTCTTTGAAAATCAAGAGTTGTCAGAAATTCGTTAAAACATTCATACCATGCACGAGGACTCTCCTTTAAACCATATAACGCTTTATTTAACCTGTAAACTCTATCAGTACCATCTTTATAACCATCAGGCTGTTTTACATAAACTTCTGACAAAACTCTACCATTTAAAAAAGCTGTTTCTACATCCATTTGGTGAATAGCTAAGGAATTTTGACAACAAAAAGACAACAATAATTTCAAAGTTGGCATTTTAGCAACAGGTGAATAAGTATCATCAATACAATCAGTTTGCTGAAAACCTCTAACCACTAACCTTGCTTTAAATTCTTTTTCATTTTTCTTTTTGTAAATCCACTTCACATCAATAACCTTTTTGTCCTCTGCAGGTTTGTCCATCAGTGTCCAAGTATTATTTTTCTCCAGACTATCCATTTCACGGTTCATTGCTGCTTTCCAATCATCCGACTCATCACACGTCACTGCCTCTTGAAAGTTAACTGGAGACATAGCATTACAAAAGTTTACATATACAACATGGTCATCATATTTGGATGGTAGTTTCCTTGTCCTTTGAGGTCTTTTTTCTTTATTCTCTTCCTGACATTCTTCTTCATGTGTCATATTCCTTTTATATATTTCTCCATCATCTTGTTCTTCTCTTTCTCTTCCTGTCTCAATTTTATCATCTTCTGTGTCTCTATTTTCAACTACTTCTTCATTACTTTCTTCATCTTCTTCAATTTCTTCATCTTCATACTCTTTCAACTTAATGCACTTTGCTGTCTTCTCAATAAATCTCACATGACGACTAATGATCACTTTATTATCCACTAAAACTCTGTATCCCATATCTGTATAGCCTACTAAGATTCCTCTTGCAGCTTTTGGGTTCAACTTTGATCTCCTTTTTTCTTCTGGTATCCTCACAAATGCTGTACTCCCATATAATCTCAAATTTGTCACATCCGGTTTTATTCCAAAGAATATCTCATATGGTGTCTTCTTGATAAAAGTGTTTGTAAGCAGTCTGTTTCCTAGGTATGCAGCAGTTTTCACGCATTCAGGCCAGTAACATTTGTCAATCTCTGCTTCAGCTAGTAAGCACCTAGCTCTGTCCATTATTGTTCTGTTATATCTTTCAGCAATCCCATTTAACTCATGTGTGTATGGAGGACACGGTCTCAAATATATTCCTTCTTGTTTTGCTAGCTCATAGAATCGCTTGTTCAAGTACTCAGTTCCATTATCACACTGTATTACTTTGATCTTTTTTCCTGTCTGATTTTGCACCAAATTAATATAATCCACAAAACAGTCATACACTTCACTTTTTTGTTTGATACAGTACACTTTAGCAATTCTACTGAAATCATCAATAAAACTCACAAAATATCTTTCACCATTATTCCCTACAGGGTTCACTGGGCCATTCACATCAGTATGCACTAGGGTCACTTAGCCGGTTTGCCGGCCACCTCTAGTTTTCGGCCATTGGGCGGTTGTATCCGAATAACAAGAAAAGTTTACGTCATTCATTAAAAAATCGATGCACTTCTTATATTTTGACTTTATAGGCACAACCTCTAAATTTTTCCGCTTTATACTAATGGAATTTTTTTCATAGTAAGCTTCCAAAAAAACTGCCGTGCTAAACGTGACGATTTGGAGCAAAAATATAACGCGCCCGAGATTTTTGTAAGGCCAGTTACTAATTGTTTTTGGTGTAATGAGCATTGGTAGTTGTGATATGTTGTAGAAGATGAGTTCTATTTGTAATATTATAAGTAAAATTCATGAAAAGTTTGTTATTTTACATTAAAACTGAAGGCCGGTAAACTAAATGCGATTATGACAGTGCTACTACTTTTCGGCCGGCCGGCCGAAATCTAGCACTTATCCTGTAACATTTAATTGAATATTTTTCACCTTCATCGTAGATTTTTTAGGAAAGAAAGGCCTAATATACATTTATTAATTTTTATTGAATTACGTCATTAGCAGGCGGCCACATGTTACTATAGAAATATTTTGGTAAAAATTCATTTTTATTTCTGAAAATTTGACGGCCGAGAAGTCAATTAAAAGGTTTTAATTTTCGGCCATGCAATTAACTAAGGCGGCCGAAAAGTGATATCTGGAAACTGGAAACCTATTCTCGGCCAGTCGAAAAAATAATGTAAATAAAATATTTAAAAAGTGGTTGATAATATTTTGCAGTTTATTTTTGTTTTTAAAATCTTTCGTTATTTCTCTAAACCATTGTATTTGTTCGCATATAACGTTTTGATTGTTTAACAGCGGCCGAAAACCAGTTCTACAAAAATGGATTTTCAGCCATTTTTTAACAGGTGGCCGAAAATTGGCAAATTTTATTTTAGTTTTCGGCAAGTTTCACAGGATTCCTAACGTAATTTATACTTTGAAATATTATTAAAACAGGCAAAAATGTCTAGTTATTGTTCTAAAAATTTTGTTTGAGTTTCAAAGAAGTGCTTAGTTAAAAATGAATTATACACATGAGGATTCATTGTATCAAAAAAAATTTAAAAATATGTCCAAATTAATATTGTGAAATACGTTTACTTCTACAAATTATAGGATAATTAAATAAACTCGTTAATTTAATATAGGTACCATCGTTTTGTTACTCAATAAGTTACTTTATTGCTGCACAATAAAGGTCATTTTGTAAACTATAGGAAAGTGGCCGAAAACTAGCTTGTGTAACGGCCGAAAACCGGGGCAGGTGGCCGACAACTGGCATTTTAGCAACTTTCAGTTATTTAATTTTTTACGGTCTGATAAATAATTTTTTGCAAGTAGAATATGTCAAATTACAAAACTACATTATCTGCCAAGTTATAAAAAAAATAAGCGATTTACCTGCGGGTAAAGTTTCATTTATTTTTTTAGACTCAAAGCGTAGCACTCGCTTAAATGGCCGAAAACCGGCTAAGTGACCCTATTTGTAACAAATCACTTGCTCTCTTCCTATTATTTTCAAATGGTAAATTTGTCATTTTATTTTCCAAACATATTTCACATTGAACAAAGTCATTTTCCAATTTATTAGGCAAACCAACACATAACTGTTGTTCACACATCTTCTGTATATTATTGAAGTTACTATGACCAAGAATTCTATGCAATTTTTCTTTGCTGTTCATTGTAACAGAAGTGTTCGACTTTACATTACTTTCCTGAGCTACTTTACCATTTAGGATGTACAACTTATTTTGTCTTTCAGCACAAGCTATCAATGTTTTTGATGAATTGTAAATTTTAGCATCATAAGTATTAAATATTATGTTATTGTTCTTGGCAGCAATACTTGATACACTCAACAGATTCTGTTTCATTGATGGAACATAATAAACATTATTAATCTTTGTTTTTAACCACTTTCCTTTTACACAAAAATACATTTCAATATTGCCAATCTTATTAGATTTTAAACAAAATCCGTCACCTACCTTAATATCAATCGGATTACTCAGAACTTTAAATTCACAAAAATATTTGTCCTCATTTATGATATGATCAGAGCACCCACTGTCCAGTAACCATTTTACACTGTTGTTACACTGTTCATTTAGTCCTGGTTCGACTTGAGATGACAACACTTCAACGTTAAATGAGTTTCCATCATTTCGTGTACCTTGAATCTCCGATGTTCCTGCTAAACTGTGACCTTGACCTCTCTGTTGATATGCACCTCTGCCTCGCCAATAAGAGCCACGATGTTGTCCACGTCCACGCCAATAAGAACCACGATGTTGTCCACGACCACGCCAGTTAGAAACATGATGTTGGTCACCACGTCCTTGAAAATTCCGGTTTCCAAATTTATTGTTTTGACATTCCCTTAGTATGTGTCCAGGCTTACCACATCCATAACATGTTTGTTCCTTCCGTGTATTAAATGACTGATGTTCTCTCCTTTCTTCTGTATTCGCTTCTCTCTTTTTGTATTCTAACAATAGCTTTGATTTGACATAATCCACAGATTTTTCCTTATCTGGTAACGCGTCCACAATGTCTACAATATTCAGGAAAGCCTTTGGAAGGCATAGAAGAAGATAGTTTAGTTTGTCCTCGGGTGAGACCTTTTCCCCTGAATTAGTTAGGCTATTAACACAACTCTCAAATCTGTTTATGAATTCCGCTGGATCATCGTTTTCGTTCATTTTTAACTCTAAGAGTTTCCTCTTGCACAGTAATTTATTTGCTGTGGATTTTGCAAGATACATTCCGTCTAACCTAGAAATCATATCCCGTGCCGTTCCTTCGTTAATAATTAATTCCAGTTGTGAATTGGAAACGCTATTCACTATGTAATTTTTTGCTTTCACTTCCATTTTTTTCCAAACTTCTTCTTTAATATCTGTTGGTTTCACAACATTCTTTATAACTTCGTAACATTCTTTCATTTCCAGAAACACTTTCAATCTGAATTTCCATTTCTCATAGCCATTTCCATTGAATATTTGAAGTTGTAAATCTTCCGTCTTTTCTTCCATTTTTGTTAATCTTTTGCTTTTTCTTCATAAATAAACCACGAACAGCTACCATGAAAAGATATTATAAGAGAAAACTCAATATTGGCTCTAATAATCTTCATTTATTCAAGTTTCAGAAAAACACACGACATTTTTCAATCAGATTTTTTGGGCAGAGTGACAGGCTTCTTTCATAGGCTTCTTTCAAGTGTTGCCAGTATAAATGTAGTATATCCAACAATGATATGTAACTATGTTATGTAAATTAACTTTATTTACTAATTGTTTGTTGATTTAATTATGTTAATCGCTATAAAATGGCTTTAAGTAAAACATCAGTATCATAAGTATGTTATACCTATTCAAATACTTTTAAAATAAAAACAATGTTTTTATTCTCATAACCGTTTGTTATTTATTGTCTTGTAGGTAAACTCAATACAGGAGGTTTAAATTATACTTTTTACATACCTATGTATTGGGTTTACTTACTTGAAGTTTCCTAATCCACCAAAATTTTAAAATAAAAAAGTACCTGAGACCCGTATTTGTATTTCCCGCGTTGCATATTTATTTCGCGTGCACAGAGTTAGATGTCACTAGTAAAAAAACAATTCTATGAACTTGCCATTCTTCTCCGCTAGGAGTAACTAGTGTTCTGTGGTCTCGCCACTCTACTCGTTATGGGTTGATCACACGTAACGAGTAGAGTGGCGAGACAGCAAATGGTCACTGGGCCGAGAGAGTCGGCCAACCGAGTCGCTGTTCACACGTATTTACAAAAGTGGCGAGACAGTTCAGTTTGATGCTGTTGGTTGTCGTGTACAATGGATCGCAGAGAACCTGATTTTTATTTTATTTTCATTTCTTATTGCAATTAGGGCTGCATTACACTTAACTTTGTTTTTATATACAGGTGACGAAAAATTCCATAAACATTCGTGTATTTTTTAACTCTGTATGAATTTAATTGTCGTTTCTAATGTCCATTTCACATTATTCCACATACTACTAGCCATTTTTATAGAAAAAAACTAAAATAACAATAATAAATAAACACACGCTGCTCGGTACAAATTGAACGAGTGGCGAGTGGCCAACCGAGTGCCTGTCCACACGTGCCGAGCGGGATAGCGAGTGGCTGCGGGGGCTGAAGAATGAAGCGGGGGGGTGGGCACTCGGCCGAGCAAACAAATGATGATTCTAGTCGCTGTCTCGCCGTTTTGGCTCGGCCGAGCACTCGCCAAAGTGTTCATACGTAACAACCACTCGGCCGAGTGCACTCTCTCGCCACTGTACTCGCTACGTGTGATCCACCCATAACGTACGTGTGATCAACCCATTCCCGCTGCGGCTCACCCCGCGGTAATAGTTTTTCCTGAGGGATTTGAGGGAAATCGTAGTCTATATTCTTTTCCAAGGTCTATTTTATCTTTGTGCCAAGTTTTAACAAAGTTTTACAAGACAAGACTACTTAAGACGTTCAATACGACGACGATACGGATACAAGATAATATGATATGACTAAAGACGACAAAATGGAACTGAAGATCTATTATTACTAAAAACTAGGCTGTATGGGCTTTGAAACCTTTGCCTTTCCCATAAGAGTTTATTTAAAAAAAAAATTTCTCATCTCATCAAATCTCATGTCAATTGTCATTTCTTTCTCGTTCATGAATACGAATGATGTGCAAAGCAAATTGCAATTAGGAGTATAAACTAGTGTTCTGTGTGCATGATTCACGAATTTTATGATTATTGTTGTGTGCCTGATGATCAGCTGATGATTACTTCTCAGTGCTATTACTCCTAAAACAAGGGATATTTTTGTTTGCGTTAGATCGATCTTACACGGAGTATTTCGTTGTGTGTTGTGAAGTGAGCTGCCAGGCTGCCAGACAGGGCAGACAAGACAGTGGGGCTCGGATCAGAGTAGCCAGCCTTGTTTATTTGTGGTCCACTGAAAAATAAAGTTCTAACAAGATGTGTGGGGGCTTCACGTGTTCCAAGAACGCGTTGATTGCGTTGAATATACTCTATGTGGTAAGTCTAATTTTTATACAGACGAAAGTATCCCAAACTATACTTTCGTTATCTTATCGATTTTAGATTTTCTTTAAATGACTATCAATGAATGAATCCTTCCTTGTATCTGAAAGAGGGAAATTCCGCTCCGAAGTTGACTCTGACTAAATATTTTAATAAACAATAATGTAATTGTTGATTATTAGTAAAGCTAACAAACTTATAGTTTAGTTTTGTGTGCTTCTGTAAATGTAAATTAGATGAGTTGTTTCAAAATATTATGTTATTTTTTAATATTCCAGGTGGTGGCGTCGATTCTCATTTCTGTAGCTGTGTATGGGCAGGCTTCGTCATTAGTCACAAATCTACCAATTGTGGGGGGAATCCTGGCTTGTGGGGTGTTCCTCATTCTAGTGTCTTTCCTGGGGCTGGCTGGAGCTGTAAAGCATCATCAAGTTATGCTGTTTTTTGTATCCTTTTTAATATTACTAAACTTGATATTTTCAGAGATAAACATATGTATGTTGTACATGTAAATTAAGTAGTAGGATTACTTAGCAAAAAATTTATATGCCTTTGGCACAGCCACCACTATCATAATCATGAGATGACTTTCAGATTTCCAAGATTTTTCTTACACTAAATAGCTCAACAAGGTGAGTGCCAAAATTAGGATATTGTCAAAGAATTTCAAGTAGGAACTATCTTATTCCTACTATTCGGATTTGTTGCGGTAAAACATGATTTTGAAGAAGTGGTAAAAGAAGAAGAAAAATGATGTAAAGTGTTAAAATAAAACAGTCCAAAGATGAGTGTGTGTGGGTGTTGTGTGCCATGTTCCAAATAGTAATCAAACAAAAGACTCTAAAAAGCGGTATCCTATCGACTCATAATTATTGTTGTTGTTGTTCACGTGAAAAAATCCTTAGTTAACCAGTCAACAACTTATAGGCAACTGGTACATTTGTTTCTATGTCTCTTTGAACATATTGAATTTTTAATCCACATGCATTTCATAACTTCCAATTACTACTGGGATATTAATTGATGATACTGCTGTATAATATTTTTCATACATATTTTATTTTCACTGCTACTTGTAAAAAAGTATTTAAGTAAGCATTATTGCTGTTCCTTTACATGTAAATAAATTTCAATATTCAATAAATTTCACAATAATATGTCATGACTAGACATCGGATTATATGCACTATCAAAATGCCAAAATATGCATGCAAATATGCACTAAAAGAGGGCAAAACATGCACAAAATATACATAATCAAATAACCATTTATTATTACACTTTATGTTTATTTTATTTATTTAGCAATTTTGGGTAGAATACTCTTAGAGCTTGACCAGCTTTTACCATCTATGGCGCACCATTAGAAACAAAAACACATATTTTCTCATCCATAGACGAATCGGAATATAGTGATCTGATGGAATCATTTATGAAGCGGGCGATAGTTGTATGGTTTTGTTTATTCTAGGACCTTGCAAGCAACTAAATGAGGAGTAGAGGGATAGATAGATAGATAGATAGAGGGATCTTTAGATAATTTTCCAACAATTAGATAATATAATAATAATAACTACTGAAATATGCACTATCAATGAAAAAGTACCAAAACATGCAATAACGCTATAAAAATGGTATTATATGAATTTGCATATGCAAACATGCAAATGCATATAATCCAATGTCTAGTCATGACATATTATTGTGAAATTTATTGAATATTGAAATTTATTTACATGTAAAGGAACAGCAATAATGCTTACTTAAATACTTTTTTACAAGTAGCAGTGAAAATAAAATATGTATGAAAAATATTATTGTGAAATTATTGCCTAAATACCCGTGAAAATATGTAAAAACATGTAATATTGTGAAATAGTTACATAATTTTCTGAGCCTAAACTTCAGTACATGGTGATTCTCTTCCTGCTGTTTTTGGTACAGTTCTCAGTAGCCTGTGCTTGCTTGGCGGTCAATTCAGACCAACAGGAGTTATTGGCACAACAAGTGAGTTATGTTTTGATTATATTTAATCCTAAACAAATTTAAAACTTTTCTAAATCGGCATTTTAGTCAATATAAGCCACTACGGTAGATTATTATGTATTTTAGATACCTTATAAGTTGAATGATATATCTGTCGTCAGGAAATTGTATAAAGAATGTTTAGTTTAGGCATTTTACAACGGCTTGTAATTTTGTATTTTATACAATTATAGCCTTCGAAAATGTCTCGACGTTTTACAAAAAGCCAAAAGAAGTAGGGCGCCCTTTGTAAAATGCCGCGGTAAATTATGTTATTACATATTTCTTAATCTTACCCCGCACGGCGGCGCTGTTGAGTCGTAGTGAAGTGACTATGCCCTCGGCAACAGAGAGAATCTTGTAAAATGATTGCGCCGTTTGTAATTTGTTAAATTATACTATTTGCTGACGACATTTCGATTCTAATTAAAACCATCATCCGTAATATTGTAATAAATTGAACCATACATAAATATAACAAAACAGAAAAGTAAACATAAACAGTAAAAAACATTTTGAAATTAAGTTTAATAAATACAATAATTGTATTTACTTTAACAGGGTTGGAATAAAGTAGATATAGATGTGAGAGGTGAAGTGCAGACGCGTTTCCAATGCTGCGCGTTCAGATCCCGACATATCGACAACTCTACTGTCCCATATCCTACATGTGATGATGTAAGTTACTATTTTACTTTGGTTTGGTAAGGGTTGGTAAGGGTCTTATGCCGGCTGCATACGAGTGCCGTGTTTACCAAACAGAGCGAGACGCAGTTATGCGTTAGAATGAGATACAAATCACTGCGCTCACTCTAACGTATACTGCGTTTCGCTCTGTTTGGCAAACACGGCACGCGTATGGAGCCGGCATTAGGACCTGCTGGTCCCTATTTGGTACCTATTCTGTGCTGCTGTAGTGTCGCATAGTCATCGTACAGGGATAAATACCTTCACCGGGGTCGATCACGGAGACGCTCGACCACCTGGGCAGGTTGCTGGGCTTCTTTGAGAAGATCGGATGTCTCGAGTAGTGAGTTATCCTACCCAACACGCAAAATAGGCCCGCTTGACGTCGAGTTGAACTAACTAAAGGGTACTAGGAAGCCGCTTGGCCAGCTCTGGACAGATAGCTGTGCAGATCTTTGGGGTTTTGTTGAGTATTGGACGGACGTCTTTCGGCTAAAATGATGCTGATGAAGATGAACTTACTACAATGGCGCTGATCTGATTCCAATATCTTAGCTCATCATCATCATCATCATTTCAGCCGAAAGACGTCCACTACTGGACAAATGCCTCCCCCAAAGATCTCCACGACGATCGGTCCTGCGCTGCCCGCATCCAGAGGCTTAATTATAAATACAGCGCAATATTATAAAAGGTTAAAATGATAAAGAATCTTTCTAACGTAACATCAGAAAACACGTGATATGACGGGGCTTATGAACGTGACCGTACATGTTTTTACGTTTCAGCGACTTTGCTGCCCCCTTATGTCGCCTACAGATTGCCAGTGTGATCCCTGCATGATAAAACTCAAAGAAACTATTGACTATGCATTCAAACTCTGCGGTGGAATTGGACTCTTCTTCAGCTTCACTGAGGTATGACACATTATTCACTTCCCTATTTTCAGGAAATATTTTATTGGCAGCTGCCTGTCGTGTGATGATAAGAGATGATAACTAAATGAAGACTCATGGTTACTTGATAGCAAAACAAACTTATCTGTTCATTCATTTTGTAATAAATCATTATTATCATAATCAACACCGTAATATAAATCTTTAGTGCTTGAGGAATTCATGCAATGCACTACACTCGTACAAATTGATATTGATTGATAAAGTTTGTATTTTAATTTTACATTTGGATTTCGGCAAGTTTTCACTATTGTATCTAGATTTTCTTAATTTTTGGATCTATTTTAATAACTAGATTGTCATCAGATTTACTTCATTGAGGCTATGCTTGTAATTACATACCTATTAGTACCTACGGCTACGGTATTCTTGATTTCGTACAACTCGCTAAAGTTAACTAGGTACTATCGAGGACCATCGCGCCTGCCCGTCTCTAACGCCATGTGTCCACGTTGTCGATTAGAGCTCGCGGTAGAGTTAGTTGATAGAGTATGGAGATAAATTACACTCATCTCATCTCATAGCGCCTAAGGGAAGGAGGTGAATGTTATTATCGACATATATATCTATATAGCTAAACTGTATTTTATCGTACTCTACCGGCTAACCACTGTCTTTATGTATTACAGACTCATGTGTATTTTTGCTTGTATAAGGAGATATAATTGCTGCCTGCTAACCCTTTACTACTCCTTAAATGTATTCTGGCAAATAAAATATACTTATTATTATTAACTGCACTAGGGATTAATAGGTACATTCATACGTTTCATTATGCGGCGGCATTAGAGGAGATTTCAGCTATTAATTTATTTATATTTTTTCCACTTTCTAAATAACAAAAAAAATAATGGGTGCTGTTTGTGTGATCTGATAGCCAGGGCGTTAATCAGAAAGGAAACTAACTTTGTTAGATAAACGGGCGTGTATTTCGCAAGTAATGATCGCCATGATAGTTCTATTGACATTACAAAATAGTGATGGGGTAGTGACCATCCTAAAACTACTTAGTGCTGTACCACACACTGTTTAGCGCAGGGTTCAAGAGAAAATATGTTTAAATAAAGAGTGCGCGAATGTCTCCGATGGTATTGAGATCGAATGACGTCATAGCAAAATCCAACACAAACAACACCACAGCGGGCGCGTACGTGCCAGAGCTAGCGTGCACACGTGACTGTCGTCACAGCGATAGTTCTATCACCCTCAAGTGCCATACTGCCAAACTAATTTCAGCGAGTTGTACGTGCATCATGGTATGGTCACTTGGTCAGCTGCATAGATAACACACCCCTTTATTTTAGGGTTCCGTAGACAAATTGCAAAAAACGGAACCCTTATGGATTCGTCATGTCTGTCTGTCTGTGTGTAACTAAGAGAATGATAAAACAAACAAAAAAAAAGATGTATATTACCATGCAAACTTCCACCGAAAATTGGTTGAACGAGATCTAGTACGTACCTAGTGTTTTTTAATACGTCATAAATTGTAAACGGTAAACCGTAAATTTACCTTTAACTATTATTAAAACATCGATCAAAGTTCGCGGTTCGCGATTCCGACTCGCACTTGGCCGCTTATTTATAGGCGCTGCTACGGAGAAAGGTCTATCTCTGCAAGTGACTGTAAATACTTTAGCCTCTTCACTAAATCAAACTAAACCATTTTGTTAGTTGTTTTTGAACCTCAATGAACTAATTTCGTATTGTAACCATCTCTGGATGTATGTTTGTGACTAACACTGGCCGATTACTTTCCAGTTTCTGGGTGTATGGTTGACAGTAAGATATCGTAACCAAAAGGACCCGCGTGCTAACCCCAGTGCATTTCTGTGAATGATCTGACGATACGGACTCACGGCATTTATCTATTGAGGTGGTTTGGTGTTTCGCGCATGTGTCTTGCTAATATTGAAGCTATAATTAAAGTAAAATATCCTCATTTACACCTAACATTGTTCGTCTGAATATGTGAAAACTTTAAAGTCTAGGTTTGGCTACTGATTATTCAAAAATGATTATAGCTTCAACTATGAAACATTAACGTCGTCGTACTATTATTTAGCGCGCTTAGCTTGAGAGGCCATTTCTTTAATTGGTAACATTTCGGAACTATGGCTAATAACAAAATCATAATATATGCCCGTTTATTATTTGATGGGAGCGTAACATGAAATTTTAAATGTAGAGTTCGAATATAATAATCAATCAGAGATAGTGGAGCGACTGCGGCCATCGTTGGTCACATGGTCACGCTATTGCTTACTATTTTATCCCGTATGAAAGAGGTATTTTCCCTCTGCAATAAGTTCATATTAACATTGTTCTGACAATAACGATCAAAAGTAAAATAATTATCCAATTTGGTGCTTGTCGTTCGCTGTTTGCGAGCAAGCATTTTAGCGTTCAATTTTATTTTTTAGTCTATGAAATGTTGTCAATTACATAATGATCACAATCACTGCTTGGTTAGTGTGAAGTTTAATTGAAATTCGCCACTGCTGTGAAAACTTTCTAAATGTGTGTCTTGTATGAGTGTGTGTAACCTACACGAAACTTTTGCCTTGAAGTGTGTTTTATGTATTTTGTTTGTACATGATATGACTGGCACTATTTCCTCATAATCATTTTATCAGTACAAATATAATTATTTGATATCAGCAAAATATAAGTGTTGTCATGAAATCATATTTTTGGGAGTCTATTATAATTGTAATATGAAAGAACGATACGAAGTTGTAGTCACAACACGATTCTGAAGAAGAAATATAGTAAGTAGCTTTATTGTTTTAAAAGTTAGAGAGATTCGGTATGTAATAATAACTACTTTGATTTCAGCGTGGGATTTAGTTACATTTTTGTTTATAGCATGCTTAATTTATAGAATTTTCAGCTGCACGCAAGTAACTCATGCAGTTTCTGTTCATACGCATGCATGCATGGCATAACCGTATTAAAATTTGCAACTGTTGTGAATGAGATTTTGTGCTGTTTTCATACTAATAAACTAAATAACTGTGTATGAATCTTAAAAACAATGGAAAGGTAGTTAGGTCATGATGAAATAGCTAATTGTTATCTTATCTATCATTTACTGTCTCATATCAAAGACAGTTCAAACTGAGACGCAATGCAAGACACTCTAATTACGAATTGAATCAGATCATAATGATGGTCTAAGAGAAATGTATTTTAAAGAGGACACGAAATAGAACCGCGAGCTTGCTGAAGCACACCTGTATCTATTAACAAAATTTTCGAGACGTGTTGCTGTGTCCAGTAATGTGTTGTCAGACTGACGTTATGTTCACTGAAAGTGATTTTGGTAAAAATCATGTCAATATGCACTGAACCTTTTACTTGAATTACAGCCTGATTCAGAAATCTATGTAATATTCTGCAGCTGCGGTACTTTACTTCTCTTTGACGTGACAACTGTACTACGTTATTTACTGAAATTATAAAATAATGTTATGAAAACAGCATAAATATTGAAAAACGATTGCACTATTGCACATTTCAACTATGTGATGTAATATTGATATTGTTACCTTGCAGTTATTCGCCGTGTGGCTCGCGCGTCGCTACCGCAACCAACCGGACCCCAACTATAAGGAACCTCATGCTATCTTCCCAAGTAGAAAAAACTATCTTTATTAATATTGTTACTATTATCTTCATTACAAAAATACAATCTTATCTGTAAACCGCTACTTAAATTCTCAGTAAGCTAGCAAAAAAGGACAAAATGAAGCATTCAAGACGTGGCGTGGAAAAACTCGCTTTTAATACCTCGAGGTCTCTAAGAAAAACGCTTACATCCTCCTTTACTTTTTTACTTAACAAAAGCAATTTGCTGATATTTTCTTCTTGCTGTGTTTTTGTTCATAAGTTAATTAAGACCTCAAAATACAGTAAGGTTTTTTCGTTAAATCCAAGAATGTAATGAAATGAATCAATAAACACCAAGAAAATAACATACATTTACAAGACAACTGAGGTTCGAACCTGAAACTTAATTGCCAGTGTGAAAATTAAAGCTAAGGATGTAAGCAAATTTACACCATCGAGCTAAGCTAGACTGATATAAATTGCATCATACTTGCTGAGTATTTAGGATAGGACGTGCTTTAGTACATATTTATCAATGTGCTATGCAAACTGTCACGTTAGAATTTCAGATCGCTTATAATTTAAAATTGTAAAATACACTTAACAAATAAACAAAATAATGAACATAATACCGATAAATTCACTAACGTTAAGATATTAGTTTTCATGGTCATTCCACTTATGGCTTGCCTTGAAATATTTTTACTTTATTTTTAGTAATTTTAGTTAATAGAAACAGAATAAAAAGACCAATGTGAAATAATCGTTAACGCTAAATACATACTCCCATACTTAGAGCTTAGACGAGCTTGTGTTCTGTTTCATTCCAATTAGTCTGATGAAGAGGCTTTTAATTGAATAAGGAAGAATTTGATTGCCTTCAAATTCTAGGATTTTAAGATTATGTAATTTATTTAGAAAATTATATCTTATTTTAGACAGAAAGTAGTACCTTCTTTTAAGCTATTCGAAAGTGTTTATAACGTGCAGACCTTGACTTCGATATTTGTGGGAGCACACGCAACAAGACAGCCCGGAATACAACTAACCAACCTGGAAATAACTTTTATGCAGTACACTCACAAACAAATTGTAAATATCGCCTGAAATAAAGCATAAGCATGTGTGTATCGAGCCCCTCGGTGGGGACTGTATGAGCTGTTAACGATTTTTGTGCATTAAGCCTGTTACTAGATAGATATTCAAAAGCTTATAAACATTTTCAACAAATCATGTACTGCTATTTTACCAGTGGAACAACATGAAATGGCATAATATTTTAATAAACCCACGTGATCTCGAGATATTTAGGAATCCTGACGTGGGAAGCTGTGATTAATGTTACTGGTACCCTGATTTAGGCTGCTTTTCCACCAGAGCTGTGCTAGGTAGCTAAGCGGTGTACGAGGAAAAAATCCACCAATAGAATCGCTTCATTTTTCTAGCCTAGTGATTCTATTGGTGGATTTTTTCCTCGCACACCGCTTAGCTACCTAGCACAGCTCTGGTGGAAAAGCAGCCTAATAAGTTGTACATTTTGTGTACTAGTCAGTAGTTTAAATGCTTTAGTTGTATTCGTTAATCCTGCTACCTAACAGATCATAAAAAGTCCTAGAGAATAAAAAATACCTTATTGTATATTTTTGAATCGTATTTTAAGCGAAATATATTAATGAAATAATAATTATGTAGACTAGTTACTTTTGCGTGTATTGGGAGTACGTATAATATAACTTATTTTAAAAAATGACTGTTTTTAACAGTGTTTCCATTAGATGTTGTTGGTTAATCCAACAGGCATTATACCTGAAATAATTGTAATAAATGGTCACTAAAAATAAGTTATGAACTGGTAGTTTATCTATTGTGCTCATAATTGTCCTTCCTGTGATTGTACATAGCAGAATTTTCGTTCTTCTGTTCGTACAAAGCTTTAATTAGGTTGCTAGTGCCACTTAGATCTTCATATGGAATTATTTTAGTATGATTTTACGTGAAATATTTAGTTGTTAAGATTTTTTAGAGTTTGTTTTAAGTTAAGATATTTTCCAATATGATTTAGTCACAATTATTGCTACTATGTATATTGAGGATTTAAAAATATGTCTGATTTATGTGTGTGGCATAGTTTATCTATTATCATTTATCACTAAAATTAGTATCATTTCTAAAAGATTGATGTATACCCCGATGATTATTCATAGTGTTATATGTTAAGAACTCTGTGAAATAAAGTGTGTTAAGCATTGATAATTGTTTTATTTTATACTAGCGACCCGTCCTGGCTCCGCATGGGAAAATGGTTATTGTGGGTTATCCTTAAGTATATTATGCATACATATAAACCTTGCTCTTGAATCACTCTATCTATTTAAAAAACCGCATCAAATTCCGTTGCGTAGTTTTAAAGATTTAAGCATACATAGGGATATAGGGACAGAGAAAGCGACTTTGTTATATACTATGTAGTGATACTACTTTAGAAGTACAGTCAGTAGCGCAAATGAGTAAGATTGTTGCTTTACCACTGAAATGTTAGTGTCGTATATCTAACGCTTTACAAAATCCAGCTTTCCGGACTGAAAAAGAAACGTGAACATTTTATACAGGGTATTTTTCTTCTCGTCGTGTCGACTTGGGGTCATCTTTCAGGCAACAAAGTGAAGAAAATGCACTCTAATTATATTTTTTGGAGTGTAGAGGAAATAGGGTACGAGAGGAAAGTGGAATATGGTTCAATTGTATGTTCTGAGATGGCGTTGTGTGATGTTGGCAGAGAAGTAAGAGTTGACAGTTTTCCGCGCAAGTTTGCGCGCCGGTACCCGCTGCCGCCGCCCGCCCGCCGCGCGCCAGGGCAGAAAACCTCACTCGCCGAATGACACCTCAGTCTACAGTCGCGCGCCGCCCGACGTGACACCCAGTGTACACATCGATCCATAAATATACAGTTTCAATCGTTACTTAGTTTCCAGTGACAGTGCTACCACAATGTCCTTCGACCACGATGAATTACGCGACGAGTAAGTCATTCTTGGCGTTGTTGGCGAACATACTGTATACATACTAGACGTAATAAATTCATCGTCACTAAGCAATTTGGGAGACTTGTAATTCTTCTTAATTTATTTGCGTTCAGGATTTTCCGGAATAATTTCAACATACCTAATGTAGAAAAAGTAAGAAGTACTAGTACCAGTGTCCATTTGCCATACGTAATACGTGTTTTAGATTTACGAGTAGTTACTAAGTAGGTAAATATGTAGGTGTCAGAATTGTCATATTTATGAGGCACATTTGAAATAATGTAAAAGAAAAGTTATACAGTTCATTCAAGGTAGGAGTAGGTATATTCCTTTGTAAGAGTAAACTTTTGATCGACGTTTACTCAGACCTCAGTTCTCCACCCGTAATATCACAATAGTTATTTGTCTCTTTGGTTCTCCATTTAAAAGTTCCTAGTATATGACATTGTTGCGTCGGTAAACAACGGGCCATTGACGGTTAATGGAAGGGAAGCGCCTGAACCTGACACGACCTCTTTCGCGTCATGTTAACCTACTTCTCGTGATGCTGCTGCTCTTTACTTTACTAAAGGGACTTATCATTTTTGCTATCGACGAGAAGAGGTTCGAATACAAAAATATATAGCATATGTATCTAAGTAAAAAACCACGTAAAACTAAAAAGATAGGTACTGTGAAAGTAGTGATTTTTGTCGGTCTGATTGTTCCGTTTCAAGGCTAAATGGCCAAACGGATTTGGATGAAATTTAATAATATTAACACGAATCAGACCTTTCATAGTTATTTTTTGTGATAGTTAAGACTAAAACGATTTTCAGTCCGGGGCACTGGTCCAACTGCTCATTCCAATTAATTGGATATGTTTAAAAATATGCGAACGGAATGCTAGTTGCTGTTTTATAATTAACGAAATATGGCAGCACATCACCACTATTAACATTGATTTTGATTTTTTTTTTTTATTTTTGAAGTGTCTTTATTTAATCAATTGTAAGTAATTAACATTGCACACATCCGCTAAATGCGCTACATGAATTTCTTCAGTACATAATGGACGTAATCTACATTATGTTATGGTATGATGTCTTTTAAGCGTACATAGGTTGTTTCTTATTTCTACAGGGTGTTATAGAAGACACAGCTTTGTTTTAAATCATATCCCACAATTACTTAATTTCAACGGAAAATTGTGTTGTAATGTATAAACAACGTATCAGTAAAGTAACGAAAAATCTCTTGGGTGTTACTGCACAGCTTTTATTCTTGCTGAAACAAAGGTTTAAATAGCGGAAAGCCTGACCAATGAAAGAAAAAACCTGCTCGGGGGGCGCCACGTGTATATTTTTATGTTTATGGCAACAATTTCCATTATAAAATTAGTTCCATTAAAATTCCGAAATATGGCGAGGTATTTTATTTCTTTGGTCTGGTATAATAAAATACGCCATACAGATTCGCATTAATTTCTTTACTTTCATTACTTATAAAATGTTATGTTGTTCTTAATAATTGCACAATTCTGTGCCTACTCAGTTATCTCCTTTTCCACCATCTTGCAGGTTGGCTGGAAGAGATCTCTTATAGAGATAAGCTCGCCTTTGTACACTAGCTTTAAGTATGAAATGTATGTTTGTTTTGTTGTGCAATAAAGAATATATACTAATGTTACTTCTTGCGGTCACTTGTTCGTTATACTGCGCAGATAGAAAAAAATTATAGGTAATGACTCGTTGAGGTAATCCAGTAATTACATGTCTCTAGCAAGTTAGTCGTTTCTCGAATGCTGGATAAGTAGGATGAGACAGAAAAAAAAACTCTAAATATAAAATGTAGTGCTAAAAGTGAAATTATAATTCAAAAGCGCAGTCATACAGGGTGGAAGAAAACCATTAAATCTAAAGTTATTATTTTATTTTATTCGCCACTTTTGTTAGAGCGGTTATCTAAGGATCTCCTTGTGATGGACCCTATGGATTGATACCAAAAGTATGTGTGTTTTACATTTCAGCGGGTTCGATTTCCGGGTTTGGCAGGCGTAATTTCAAAAATCTTTGAATGCAGTTTTGTTTGAAAAAAATATAGAAGTGTTTCCTATCTTCAGTATTTAGAGTACATTCTCACCTCATTAAAAGTTTCCGCATTCTGATGTAGAAATGGATGTTAAATAATTAGATGGGCATGGGCAGATTGGAAAATCTAGGTGCGGCGTTGTACACTGTACAGGTGAAGTGTCTGGACTTTCCCTCCCCTATCATAACTCTATGTATCGCCTACTTAACTCTAGTATTCAGAAGCTCTATTATTATAATGTAGCGTCGTAGGTGTTAGCATGTTATTGCGCGCTCATACTAGTGCAGTGGATGTAATCTCGGGTGTAAAGTTGTAACATGTATAAATATTTCGAATCGGTCGCCGTAATTAAAGGGGAATTGGATAGCCATGTGATGAAGGTTTGTATGATTGGCTAGCGCCGAGTACAGCCGGTCGCGCGGTCGTAGTCCGTTGAGGATACTTTACACAGCAAATTACTCAGCGTCGGAGAGCTGCTCCAGCTATACGTCGCTTTGGTTGTATATAACTCTGTGAGTATTTATTGGATATTTGTGATTTGTTTTTTGGTTTTTGTGACTTGAATTGAAACAAGGTAAGTACTTCTTATTTTAACGTTCGCTCGGTCGTTTATTATAGGTTTTAATTACGTTTTGTTATGCATTTTTTATATTTGTTTATTTTTTATTTTTACTGTCATTTGTAGTAGATTTTTAGTTATTTTTTATTTATTTTATTTGCAATAGGTACAATAACAGACAACAGACTTAAAAATATAATCAATAATAAGTAAAACAGCAACTATAAATCTGGCGTCCTATTAATATTGTACACAGCTCTCACAAAATAGGAATGAACGATACAAGTTCTAATCACTCAAACTTAAACTTAAAATAAAAGCGGCCAAGTGCGAGTCGGACTCGCACATGAAGGGTTCCGAATCAGCAAGTAACATAATATAAAAGTTCTTGTAGTTCGTTGTAACTTTGATCGATGTTTTAGTAATAGTGAAAGGGAAATTGCGGTTTACGATATATGACGTATTAAAAAAAAAATTACTTACTAGATCCCGTTCAAACCAATTTTCGTTGGTAGTTTGCATGGTAATGTACATCATATATTTTTTTTAGTTTTATCGTTCCCTTATTTTAGAAGTTAGAGGGGGGGGGACACACCTTTTACCACTTTGGAAGTATCTCTCGCGCAAACTATTCAGTTTAGAAAAAAATGATATTAGGAACCTTAATATCATTTTTGAAGACCTATCCATAGATACCCCACACGTATGGGTTTGATGAAAAAAATATTTTGAGTTTCAGTTCTAAGTATGGGGACCCCCCAAAATTTATTGTTTTTTTTATAATTTTTTGTGAAAATATTAATGCGGTTCACAAAATACATCTACTTACCAAGTTTCAACAGTATAGGTATTATAGTTTCGGAATAAAGTGGCTGTGACATACGGACGGACGGACGGACGGACAGACAGACAGACAGAACAGACATGACGAATCTATAAGGGTTCCGTTTTTTGCCATTTGGCTACGGAACCCTAAAAAAGGAAAACAATCAATTTAGATTAAATTCGTATGTTATTTCTCCGTCTTTTTATTTCATTGATCGCTCACTGGAGCTCAACGGTAGGTAACCTTCGCATTTTTTAAATGAAAGTGATACCTACATGGTATTTCATAATGGGCAATAAATATCTTAGCTAATATCCTATTGGATGTGCTGTCATATTACTGGTGGTGACCTTGAATTATTTGTTTGGCAACAAAGATAAACAGTGCAGGTCACCGGAGCGAATCCAAGTTTACCAACAAAACATTATCGTACTGAATCCACCTTATCAGATGACCCAAGTTCAGTATTTTCTGGTAAAGTTATATTTTAATGACGCATTGTTTTGCAGATATGTATTTCTTTTAGTCTTAAAAATAGCTAGCATTTTATATAGCTTATGTCTGTGTCTATGCTCAAAAGAGTTAATACGAGACTGAATAATGAATGATAAAATCAAAACGTATCAATAAGTTTAATAGCTTCTAACTTTAAGATATGGCATTAATCAAATACTTAAGTAATTGCGAAGAAAACAAAATCAGAAAAGGGACGCATAACTTAATGCTACATTATTAATATTGAGTAAATGTGACGAATGGACAACCCGCATTGTCTGCCACCCTCTATAAATCCATATTTATTAACTACATAACAATAAACAAGATTATTATAAATTTCCGGTTTGGTATTCTAGAGCGTTTTGTAATTTAAAATTAGTTAATTCACAAAGTGGGATCAGCTGGTTTCTGGTTGACCTTTCAAACTTTTAATAATAGTATTTATTATTAGCGCGAGTGATCAAAACAATATGAATACGTCAGTTGTGCGATTATTTCCACTAATTTATTTTTGGTTATAATTTACGTATTATTTTTCCATAGTTTGACTCTGATAACAGCACACAAATTTTCTTTGATTATGTATTTAAAATTATTATATATTATTTTCCTTTTTGGTTCGTTCGTGGTGTAGAGTTGAGAATGCCGTGTAACTGCGAGGTGTTACTGGGGAGTGACTACGGGCACGTAAGCGGGTGCGACCGCGGCATCCCCGCCACCCCCTCGCCCCGACCGCAAAATGGCCACCACCAGAACGGGCACCATCCGCACCGAAGACTCTTCGACGAGGAGGAACAACTGCTCAACGAAAACGACGTACAAGACGAATCCGGCACAGTCGTTAGGTTGTTTGCTATTTCTTTAATTTTATACGTCACATTCGTTATTATTAACATTCTATAACATTGAACACTGGCCAGGGTTTGCTTTTTCCCTATGTTTATTTTGAAAAGGAAAAACCTAAAACATAAACGGGAATTACAGCACCATTTGTTTGCAAAAAATGTGATAGAGAGAGTAAATAAAGTAAGAAATATTTTATATAAATTTTCCTCGTGGTACTTTTCTAAACGAATGTTTTAGGCTTCATCTGTCTTCCATGAAAACCTTATAAGGACTTTGTTTATTATTATAGTAATATTATTGTCTTGAAGCCTAAAACTTTTGGCACGTTTCTCCACTAACCTAGTACTGAAAGTATATAAATTGTGTTATTAATATTGTGTTTACTACTAATATACGGGACGGGGTGGTATTAATAAGATTTACGCTATAGATAGGTACTTTAGTATATAATAGCATGAAGCATGTACCGGATGTGTGCAATTAATTAGTTTATTAGTTCCGAGCATCAGCTGGTCGCTGTAGCGATCGATAGTGATCCGATTGCGTATATGACCCGGTCGCGAGCGGCTCATAACCGCAGGTCAATTACAACTAATCTAACTATACATACCTAATACCTACTAATATTATTTGTGTGTGCATAAAGTCTATAATACCCAATTAGCTGGCTGTCCACAACCGGTTACTTAAACCTCGCGTCATATCAGATTTTTACAATGGAACATGATGTTTTTCAATACTTTCTCGTCAGATAATCACTTTGACCATATTTTCTACCTCTATTCTTTGAAACGTCACTCCCTTTAAGTGTGAAGGAAAATTTACTTTAATGTATTTTTAATCTCATCTCACAATTTCCATTTTTTTTATAACACAGTGCAAATAATTTCAATAACAAAATAAACATTCAACCTGCGAAAAATACTAATTCAGTGTATTACTATTTTAATGCCATGCCCATTTTGTGCTCAAATATCCGCCAAATACGTTAGCTAAGTATATTAATATCGCAAGGTCATGTTTGTTTAGGACTCAGCTGTAAAGATATCTAAGTTTGCTAAGGCAAAATGGTTTGCCCGCAATGTTACTACCATTCAAAATGTAAATATCTGCTCCTCGTTTCGCTAACGTTAATTTTTCATGAATCGTACAATAGTACAGTCAGTGTCTGTAATGTGGCCAGTACCGACGACGATGTTTGGCAAGTACCCAAATACCAAATCATTGTATATAGTAGTTAGTTGGTATACCTACATTGAAAGTCTCATTTAGGCCATTTTACTTATGATTGGAATGTCACGACTTTGTGCCTATAACAACGGAATGAAACATTGTGTAACACAATAACATATCATAAAACTGCTTAACAGTTTGATAGGTACATCATGCTAGATACTTTAGTTTGGTGTTAATAAATACACTTCCATTTAATTTAGTTATAATGTACCTATAAATAAACATAATATAAAATGCGGTAATGATCAACCCCTTCTCTCACACGTAGGAGCTTTTTATAAATTGATCTACGCTTATGTCGTAAATTCCACACAAACGGAAATAACAAGTACAGAAAGAAAATTATAGATATGCAAAGGTAAGCTTAACTCAATTTATGAGTTCTTTGCCAGCTAACCTGGCGAGAAAAAGTGATTGAAGCCAGCAGCGAAGAAAATGTTATAAGTAAAGTCAGACCAGAAAATTAATAAACCTCGCCGTATTGCGGAATTTCAATGGAATTAATTTTATTATGGAAATTGTTGCCATAAATATAAAAATATATACGTGGCGCCCACAGAGCAGGTTTTTAATTTCTCTGGTCAGGCTTTACTTATTACAAAAGTTTTATTTTATTATACGACATTCTGCTAAAAAACATGAAATAAAACCTTTTCTTAAATTTCGTTAAAAAGTTAAGAAACAATATTTCGACATATTTTAATTTAACTGCTGTATAGCACCTAAGTAAAATATGTGTGTGAATGTTAGGTACCCAGATGGCACGGTGCGCCTGCGCAACCCGAACATCGAGCTGATGGACCAGGACATCCTGTACCACCTGGCCCTCGGCAGCGGCTCGCACGATCTCGTCGAGATGTTCGGAGACGTTAAGGTAATAACCGCAACCCTAATCGTAACCCCTTAAGAGTTCCCCTACGACAACAAATTGGTAGCCATTGAAATTTGGAGCGATACGTGGAGTGGAGACACGGTCTTTCCGCAGGTTAAATGTATAGCAAAAAGAGACCCGGAAAAAACACTATCGGGCCGTTTCAAGCCTGCTCACAAAATTTCATGAGAATCAGTTTAATAATGCAACATGTACCTATAGGAAAACAGATAGACAGATAGACATACGAAAGTATTTGGTCAAGCTGAAACGGAGGCGCTTTGAGCGCGCTCTCTATAATGATGGTAAGCCTTTTAACAATTAAGTAAGATGATATAAAAGAAATACCTTTTTGTACAGTTCGTATGTATGGGAGGCACGCCGAAACGTATGGAGCAGTTCGCGTACACGATAATGGCGGAGATCGGGCACAAGCTGCCGACTGGCACCACCCTGCAGGACATCAGTCAGTTCTCCTACCGCTACTCCATGTACAAAGTGGGGCCCGTTCTCTCCATCAGCGTGAGTATACTGTGGCATTAGTCATGCCATCCCTATTGCTTGTTGACCTGGTTGCAAGTACTTTCTAAATTGAAACCTTTTTCGAGACATATTTATTTTCATGGATTGTGTCAATTAGTTTGATTTTGACATCTTCCCGCTCCAGGCCACGCCTGGATAGGATAGTTCATGATAGTGAAGATCCCTTTCCCTTATAAATTTATTTGATGTGTTATTGTTATTAGTGTGCTTTGCTAAGTGAATAAAGGAAGTGTCTTTAAAGTCACAAGGTCTTGTGATTCTGAGGCTGCCACGCCAACTCCCTTATAATACACATTAATCGATGCTTAAGCACGATGCTCAAGCACAGAATACCGAATTGTGGTCCCTACAGAAGGACATAATTCAAATAAATTGCAACTTTAGCTCCATTCCAATAAAGTGCAATTCAGATCGGACGGCACTAACTAGCTGAAAACACGAAATAGCTGCCTCTCTTCTACGGACGCCAAGCAGGAAGAATTTCGTACGTTGCCAGATTACCTACTGACAGTGACGACAAATATTTTTTATTTGTAAAACTTGTTAGGCAGTCGTTGCATATTATGTACCATGGACAGTCTGGTCCTTGGTATTTGTTAGCTTTGACGCCGAAAACTTTGAAGAACTTTCTTTGTTTTTTTGTACGAGCGCAACGACAATATAGACGGGAGTAACATAGGTCAACCAACGCACAAAATTCTTTCCGCTCGACGTCCGAACTTTAGCTTGCTCGCTTATCGTGTGAGTTTCGGTGGTTTCGAGGTTGACCTACCACACAAAATTTGGTGGTACGCACGGCAGTGTTTCGTTTACTCGCGAGATCCATGCTTGTATGACTTTTTTTGGTATGACGATACCATCATTTTGATAACTGATCGATCACGTAGGAAGGCTTGCCTCTCGTCTTCATTTCGTATAACATAATTTTATTTAAGTTTGATAAAAGCTAAGAGATAAGTCTTGATAAATAACCTAACCGCGACTTGTTGCTGGGTTGAGATGATGAATAACACCTATATTTTTTATTGATAACGATGTGGAGAACATATTTGTCATGTATCCCACCACGTGCTAGCAGTTATCTGCTTTGGTTTTTAATTCATGTTACTGTAAAATGAAATAATATACGCACATAGCAGAATCGGTTGACTTATAGCAAATTTCTGTTTAGAATTCGATGTTTCTGGTTACCGTATTCTATACGTAGGTTTTCTAAAAGATTATTGTATTGTCAAAACAAAAAAAAACATATATATAGTCAATAGTGTTTTCCGTGCGATTACTTAGAATAGAATTTGCTTTAGCTTGTTAAGACACACCAAGTCTGATTGGTTCACGGTTATCTAAAAATACCGAACTTGTTTTCTAGGTATGTTGTTTAGTAAATCAGCTTTGGCTTTGTTTCGAAAGGTGATCGATACCCACCGCTCGGCGGGTGATAGATCGCGGAGCGTGCTAATAGGTTTGATTGATTCGTACGCTTACCATGTTTGCTGGAGATTTAATTAATTAGATTCCCGAAACTAAATAAGATTTTCTAATTAGATCATTTGCCAATATACTTACGAAACGCTTGTTCTTTTTATGTACAACTATTTATTTGTTTATCGTACGTGCGTCACAATACGAGCCGATTTCAGAGTTAGTAATATCGCATGAAATCATTGTTAGTCTTGCTGGTGATTAGCTAGAATCTCCTTTTTATAATATAGCTCCGAATTGAGGTAAATTTTTGTCCGCTCAGCGCTTAGGAGTAATTTACTAAAAGTTTTTAGTGTTGGCTTCATGCCACAGGACTGCTCACTTGTTTATTCATAGCTGCGGCCTCTCAGCTGTGAACTCTAGGGAGCCTCTCTGAAGCTAAAACTTTCTCTAACGAACCAGTGATTTTTTCTCGAAAGTTTGTTGAAGCAAGGATATAAGTTTTCCTAGCTCAAATGAAGTCATAATACTGCGTCTGCGTCTATAAAATAAAGACATTACAATCCGCGCAAAGCCAGAGCGTTAATTGTACTCGTAACTTTTCCAATTTTAAATTATGTTTGAACATAATTATAAAAAATATTTATTTGATATTTACATCTCCAGTATCCAAGCACATAGAATAAGAAAACAGATACTTTATCATTAGGCTGTTTTGTACTATTTTTGCTAAACAGTAGCCTTTACCTACGGAGAATTTTTTAAATATCAGAAGTGAAGCTGATAGAGAACGTGTATAAAGTTTTCTTGCATACCTTGCTGCTTGTTGACTTGCAAACAAAATTTTCTATAGTTAACTAACTAACTACACGTTACTAAATTACAAAAACAATCTGATATAAATATCTACATTACGCACTCAATAATGATAATGATAAAGAATTATACAGGTACCACATCACATACAACTACATAAAGGGTATTAAATTGTAGCTGCTCAAAATAAATTCGTGAAATGGTGTGTTCTATATATTTTTTTATTTTTATGTGAACATTTCAGCATGGAATGGGCATTCCGTCGGTGGGCATTCTACTGCACGAGGTGATAAAGCTGATGTACCACGCGAAGGTGAAGGATCCGGTGTTCTTCCGCATCGGCACCTGCGGGGGCGTGGGCTACGAGGGCGGCACCGTCGTCATCTCTGAGGAGGCCGTAGACGGCACCTTGAAGAGCGCTCTGGAGCTGGTGAGTTCAAACAGTCGGACACACCATACAACCAATGCGTTTCGAATATCTGCACCATTTTTCAAAGCTACTTCAAGACGTGCACAGGATTGATGTTTTGCTTGCGTGTGGAAAGCCGGGAATCTCATAAGCGCCAGCCGGGGTCAATTCATACCATAATACAAAATGGCAACATAAACTTCTAGCATAATTATGAGTGCATGCATGGTATGTTTTCTAAATACACTTTCCTTATAGATTTCTCTATCATGTCTGTCTTTATAGGATTTCATCGCTCTCAAGGTACCATTTATGCGATTATATTAGCACGCGAACATTAGCGAAAACAATAGTCTAGTCTAGAGCTAATGACCGGAACGCGGTATTCATAGTGGTTATCATTCTCGATTAAAGCATCCAATTGTGTTCAATTTAAACTGAGCAGTTTGATTGATTTGAATGAGACACTTTGTTTAATATCATGCTACGACCACGTGTATTGTTGTGTTGATCAATTTGTTGTTTATCGCTTTGATTATATCACTATTTTAAATGAACATAAAGAGTTTGAACAGATTTTTATACACTGACTTATTGGCTCTCCTAAATATC
Organism: Teleiodes luculella; assembly: GCA_948473455.1. Lineage (NCBI taxonomy): Eukaryota > Metazoa > Arthropoda > Insecta > Lepidoptera > Gelechiidae > Teleiodes > Teleiodes luculella. Next base: position 9,038,453 of record OX419587.1, on the reverse strand, counting down.
CCACTCTAAAAACGTGGATTCTCGATCGAGTTAGGGATGAATTTCGGCTAAACAGCCATTTATGGTGTTGATGAGCCTATCCTTGCGAAAATAGGATTTATTTTTACAGGGGTTAAAGTAGTTATTCCAGTAATATGGTAGGTAAGTTAAGTCCATAATGTCCATAATATAAATTTACTGACAGTCTTTCATCCAGAGTAGCGCGGCTTTTTCCTACCTCCCTGCTCTCATCTAAATGCGTCGGTCAGTGAAGGAAGAGGTGACCATCATTAAGCCAAAAATCATGTACCCACAGAGTGTAAGGCTTATCCTGCGTTTACACGCTTGCCGTGGCTTGCCAAGCCTACGGCCTCTGCCTCGAATTTTGCGGGCAGCGGGGCGGCGGCGCGGCAGGTCACCATTTGACTGGAGTGCACCGTATAAGATCCTGCCGATCCCGCGCCGCCGCCGCGGCGCGCTGCTGCCCGCAAAATTCGAGGCAGAGGCCTAAGGGACGCAGTTATGCGCAAGAGTGAGCGCGGTATATTTGTATCTCATTCTAACGCTTGGGCTTGGCAAGCCACGGCAAGCGTGTAAACGCAGCATTAGAATTTGATCTGAGATGTAAGGAAACTAAAAGCCTTCTCCAATCAAAATGACTATATTTGTAGGGAAGTACAAACTTTTTTTCGTTATAGAGTAAAGGTTCTTTGGGAAAGCTGCTCAAAACTGTTGAATGAGCATGTCTTTTCAGTATTGCTAAGCTGCCACATATACAAGTATGAATCATCCATTGAAAATATTTGTGTATTTTTTATGGAGCGGTTGATAACCCTAAAAATAAGCCTAACTAAGCCTTATAGTCATGACAACACTGAAAATACTCGTAACATCAAAGTCGATTCGAAATTTTGCCTGGACTTGGTGCCATAGGATGGGCGCTCAACCCCTTCCAAATGTGTATGTCCGTTGGAGTGTGTGTGTGTGTGTGTGTATGTGTGTGTGTGTGTGTGTATTCCAGACCCCGAAAATAGCCTCTGGTTGGATAGGATCGGGGGACCGATCGTTGTGGAGACCTTTGGGGGAGGCCTTTGTCCAGCAGTGGACGTCTACTGGCTGAAATTATGATGATGATGATGATGTGTATTCCAGACGGTGCTAGGCAAGAGCATCCAGCGGCCGGCCAAGCTGGACAAGTGGCTGGTTCGCGAGCTGCGCGCGCTGGCCGACCCCGAGGACCCCTACGACACCGTCACCGGGAAGACCATGTGCACCTACGACTTCTACGAAGGTAACATACGCAACTACCAAATACGGAACGCATACATTACTCGTATTTCTACGGATAATATTCATCAATTTATTTTACCATTCTCGTTTTTTTTTTGTTGGCGGTACTAAGGCGGACGTATAACAAATCTCTCGGGTGTCAAATCTAGAAATGGTCTCCTTTAGAACTGGGTGGAACAATAAGTGGTCGAATCCAGAACTGGTAATATTTTAGAAGAAGTCACACAGAGAAATGGTCACTGACCGCCTGAACGCTTATTTCGTCTACCAAAGGAAATACTTCAAATACAATCCGAGCGTAGTCATGACGAGCAATATTTTTTTTTGAGCTTTTTGTATATAAAGTCCTTTGTATCGTTTTTGAGGTACTTAAAAAGTTGAAATAAGTGAGGATCAGTAGTCCAAGATACCTGATCCCCGCGCGTGCAGTCGTTATGGCACGCCGAGCAAGTCATTGTGTGCCATGGTTTCCGAGGTATTCGCGACATATTGATCTAAAATGTAGTTGTATAATATGTGTGCAGGTCAGGGTCGGCTAGACGGCGCGTTCTGCGAGTTCACCGAGTCGGACAAGATGGAGTACCTGGAGAGCATCCACCGCGCGGGCGTGGTCAACATAGAGATGGAGTCACTGGCCTTCGCCGCGCTCACGCACCACGCGGGCATCAAGGCGGCCGTGGTCTGCGTCACGCTGCTGGACCGGCTCAAGGGCGACCAGGTCAGTGCTACCAACATCATCATAGAGATGGAGTCACTGGCCTTCGCCGCGCTCACGCACCACGCGGGCATCAAGGCGGCCGTGGTCTGCGTCACGCTGCTGGACCGGCTCAAGGGCGACCAGGTCAGTGCTACCAACATCATCATAGAGATGGAGTCACTGGCCTTCGCCGCGCTCACGCACCACGCGGGCATCAAGGCGGCCGTGGTCTGCGTCACGCTGCTGGACCGGCTCAAGGGCGACCAGGTCAGTGCTACCAACATCATCATAGAGATGGAGTCACTGGCCTTCGCCGCGCTCACGCACCACGCGGGCATCAAGGCGGCCGTGGTCTGCGTCACGCTGCTGGACCGGCTCAAGGGCGACCAGGTCAGTGCTACCAACATCATCATAGAGATGGAGTCACTGGCCTTCGCCGCGCTCACGCACCACGCGGGCATCAAGGCGGCCGTGGTCTGCGTCACGCTGCTGGACCGGCTCAAGGGCGACCAGGTCAGTGCTACCAACATCATCATAGAGATGGAGTCACTGGCCTTCGCCGCGCTCACGCACCACGCGGGCATCAAGGCGGCCGTGGTCTGCGTCACGCTGCTGGACCGGCTCAAGGGCGACCAGGTCAGTGCTACCAACATCATCATAGAGATGGAGTCACTGGCCTTCGCCGCGCTCACGCACCACGCGGGCATCAAGGCGGCCGTGGTCTGCGTCACGCTGCTGGACCGGCTCAAGGGCGACCAGGTCAGTGCTACCAACATCATCATAGAGATGGAGTCACTGGCCTTCGCCGCGCTCACGCACCACGCGGGCATCAAGGCGGCCGTGGTCTGCGTCACGCTGCTGGACCGGCTCAAGGGCGACCAGGTCAGTGCTACCAACATCATCATAGAGATGGAGTCACTGGCCTTCGCCGCGCTCACGCACCACGCGGGCATCAAGGCGGCCGTGGTCTGCGTCACGCTGCTGGACCGGCTCAAGGGCGACCAGGTCAGTGCTACCAACATCATCATAGAGATGGAGTCACTGGCCTTCGCCGCGCTCACGCACTACGCGGGCATCAAGGCGGCCGTGGTCTGCGTCACGCTGCTGGACCGGCTCAAGGGCGACCTATTTCCTGCTGTCCTGGTGACGTCATCGATCCAGATAGCTTGCTGTCACTTCAGCTGTATAGATAGACCTTATAAGTGAGTCCTTTTTGGTGGTATACAGGTGTCTTATATGACTTGAGAAGGAAGCGGCCAGCAAGACGCGCGGCTGACACAGTGTCGCCCAGAGCTGACATATTTCCATATGAATAATAAAATTGATATTAACCACCAAATTTATTTTATAAACTAAAAAAATGTTTCTTGAACCTTCCAAGGTGTAACAGTTGGCTTACTTTTTTATTTTAAGGTGCTAGCACCCAAAGAAGTTTTAGATGAGTGGCAGCAACGACCTACCCTGCTGGTTTGCCGTTACATCAAAAAGTGAGTTATGTAACTTAATTGATTTATTGTTTTAAAAGTTTTCATTAAAATTTCTTTTTTTCTATAGTACTTACCTTCTTTATGCTCCTTACTCGCTAGTAAAGACGTTTTGGTTAATTTCTTGCAACGCGAGGATGGTGAAAGTAAACATCGTTAACACTTCTCTGTCTGAGCATGATTTTCTTAGTGTTTATTAAAACGTGGATTGAAGTAGGCCTTTAAGATGGAGACAATTCATTCCAGATAATCGATTTAATGTCTTTTTTACCACTGTAATTGACCTACGCCTGTATCATCAAATCGAGCGTTTTAGAGGTTTTACTAGTTAGCTACGGAAGTTGTAGGACTGTACTTACAGTTTTCGTTCGCTGATCACATCGCGTGAATTTATACTTAAAAAAAAATACAATGGGCATGATGTTCATATTTTGTGCTTTACGAATACAGTGTACGAGACCCAATGATTTACGAGTACATCTCCTGAATGATTTAAGAAAAAAAGTTATTTTAAATAATAAATGCACGTGATGTGACTAGACTTATGAGAGTGACTGTACATGAGGATGTGTTTGGCGTTGTCCCGCAGTAGTAGTTGATATTCAGTTGTTATTCAAAAAGAAGTAGTTTGTCAAAACGCGTTTTCTGCATGGAGTGACCGACCAGTGCCTGTAGTTGATATTCAGTTGTTATTCAAAAATAAGTTATTTGAAACGCGTTTTCTGTATGGAGTGACGGACCAGAGCTTGTAGTTGATATTCAGTTGTTATTAAAGAAGTAGGTTGTCAAAACGCGTTTGGTGTATGGAGTGTCGGTCGTGTCCCGCAGGTACCTGCAGATGAAGGGGCGCATCTCTCTGGACGGGCACGGCTCGGTGGCGGTGAAGAGCCCGCGCCGGTTCAAGCTCGTGCAGCAGGAGTCTGAGACCTACGACTAAGCGCGCGCCGCACACACCGCGCCGCAGGGCTCCTGTCACATCCCTGCGGGCGGCGGCGGCGGCTGCGCGGTAGGTCACCGTTTGACTAGGAGTGCACCGCTCGTTGCCCGCTCCCGCGCTGCTATTTTCGCCGGTCCATTTGACTTGGTTTGATTTTACGCATAAGATCCTGCCGCTTCCACGCCGCCGCCGCCGCCCCGCTGCCCGCAAAATTCGAGGCAGAGGCCTTAGGCAGGTATTTCACTGGCGACAGCGACAAAAGACGAAAGGGACGTAGTTATGCGCAAGAGTGAGCGCGGTGTATTTGTATCTCATTCTAACGCATAACTGCGTCCGTTTCGTTTTTTGTCTTCGTCGCCAGTGAAATAGGTGCCTAACATTATTTCCCTTCCGTCGCGTCACCCGCCGCCGTTCTTTTGCTCGACGCATGGTACAATATTACAGGGTCTATGTGACAGCTTAGCGAAAAATACGAGAACATGCTTAGTCAATATTTCTGAGTAAGTTTCCCAAAATAAAAGGAAATTAATACAAAATTCCGAGAAAAGTCTCTATGGGAAAGTTGAATTGATCACACACATTGACTGCGTATTATTTTAGTTTTTTATTAAGTTGTCACTTATACCCTGTATACTGCGCCAGATATTATCTTAAGTCGCGTGGTGCTGAAATATACACCGGCAACCGGCAATATATAAATTAGCTTACGAGCAAGCAGGATAGAGTACATTTTATAATGTTAGCTTTAGCTTATAAACTTTATTATATAAATATATAAATAATGACATAGCCTTGTCATCTTGCCATCGACTTAAGATTTTATTTTTTGAGTCTATAGCTGAGCGAAATTGTACAGCTTCTTAGAAATGCGCGATGAATCCAAGATATAATATCCTGGTGTTAATTTTCTGTTTTTTTTTTGGACTGTCCAGAAATGGTCAGTTAGGAATACTCCTAATTTCTGCCGTACGATATCGCGCTATCACGTCGTACGACCAAATAACAGATCATGCGTACTTATTATTATTTTTTATTATTCAGTAGAGTTTGTGGATCCCAGTAATAGTTGTATTTTTTAATTCTGGTACATATTTCCTGAAAAATATCAAAATAAAAATTCAATATTTAAGTAGCGCGCCAAAACGCTACTTTGACAATATGGCGTCGCAATGGCATCGGTGACGTCACTAGCCAGTACTACTACTACAAGTTGCTTAAGTAGAAAACGATGTTTACTGGCTAGTGACATATGTCCTATACCCGACCAAACAGGAGCGTTTTGAGTCACGTGACAAACGCCAAAAAAATACATTTTTATTTACGGATTTTTACATAAATTAATTATTATTTTCAACTTCCCATACTGCCGTACGAAGCGCAAAGGCGGTATCTCAAAAAAATCTCAAAGTAAATTTTTATACCGTTGGATAGCTTAGAAAAATACGCATCTTATTTGCTAAGGCCAAAAAGTGGTATCTTATTCCGAACATTAAGAAAAGAAGCTAAGAAAGTTTTTTCTATCTCAGTTTTACCATAATTCACTAAGGCAGTGAGAGGTATATCAATATTACGAAGGTGATTAGCCGTATTTTGCATACCGCCAAATCGCTTAAGAAAACGATGGATATGCACTGCAGCAGTAAAGCCTGACGCGTACGGCAAACATTGAGTTGCCGCCATGCCCTAAGGCGCTAAATAACCTACCCCCCGATAGGAGAAAACTATTGTATGGCCAATTTTCTTAAATAACTTCAAAACTATTTATTTTGAAATTGTAAAAAATAATGGATAATTGTTTTATTTGATATGCAACACGATATAGTTTGAAATTATTATGTTTTAGTCTAATTTACCACCCAAAAGTGGGTTCCATGTTTAAAATTTATTATTTAATGTCCACGCCCGTCTTTGGGTCATGGATTTACATAGCGTCGCCCTAGTGCTTGTTTCGACTATCGACCAAAATTTCTAAAATTAAGTTTAAATGCAGCTTTGTCAAGATTTAAATTTCAGTCCGGTTAGTTACAGAAATTTTTTAACTTTTTTCTCTTAAAACAACGAAAACTTCATTTAAATTTTATTTGTGACACGACACTGTAATAAAAATTATGTGCTTTTTTGGTCCTTGTCCTGTGTTTGTTTTAAATCCTACATCGTAAGAAACGTTAACTGCTTGAGTGGGCTTTGTCCACTCAATCGACCAATCATAGTCCGCGACGCCATGTCCGCCATTTTGTGTAATTCGTCAGTGTGACTGGAGACATCACAGAAAACGCTTGGTCGGTCGTCGAAAACGATTAAAAAATCATAATAGATTATTATTTTTCATGATTAAATTGTTTGACAGTGAAGTTCATGATGTCTAGAACATGTTCTAAAAAAAAATATAATGGGAGACAGCCGCATTTTGAGCAGTAAGTACTTTTTAATTTACACTCGATTCCGTTTTGAATTAGATACAGGGTGTAGTTTTTCAATGATTTCAAACAACCTCCAAGCCCGCGGCACTGCGAACGGGTGTTGATGAAGCCAAAGAAAAAATAACAGTGTTGTATTTTTTTTTGTATTTTTAGTATCTTAGGTATTAGTGCGTCAGCCGGGTGCCTAAGATCGAGTACCTCAATAGGCTATCTCTAGATCGTTAACCGACACTTATAATAATAACTAGCGACCCGCCCCGGCTCCGCACGGGAAAATGGTTATTGTGGGTTATCCTTCAGTATATTATGCATGTATTATACATATAAACCTTCCTCTTGAATCACTCTATCTATTAAAAAAAACCGCATCAAAATCCGTTGCGTAGTTTTAAAGATTTAAGCGTACAAAGGGACATAGGGACATAGGGACGGAGAAAGCGACTTTATTTTATACTATGTAGTGATAATAATAATAATAGCCTTTATTCCAGAAACTTTTTTACAATGTTTACATTTTTAAATTGATTATTTTTTTTACAATATATCTCTGCGTTCTGTGTGCCTTTTGGCATAGGCCTCCTCCAACTGCCTCCACTGTAGTCTGTCCCGCGCTACTCTTGTCCAGAACGGTCCCAGAGTTACCCTTAGCTCGTCCTCCCATCTTCTCAAGGGTCTTCCACGTTTCCTGGTACTGTCCCTTGGGTACCATAGTGTTACTTGTTGGCTCCATTTGTTTGTCTGGCAGCGCAACATATGGCCTGTCCAGCCCCATTTCAAATGGTCAATCCGAGACAGTATGTCGGTGACTTTGGTTCTTCTTCTTATATCGGTGTTTCTTATTTTATCATTAAGTTTTATCCCCAACATACTCCTCTCCATTGATCTCTGACATTTTGCTAGTTTCTCTCTGTGTTTTCCAGTAAGTGACCAGGTCTCGCAGCCATAAGTCAGACAGGGTAGGATACATGTGTTGAATGTTTTAGTTTTAATATGTATGTTCAGGTCTTTGTTTTTCATAACTTCTTTAAGGGCCCAGTATTTCTTCCATCCCACAGCTATTCTCTTTTCCACCTCCTTAGTCATCAGATCCGTTGGTGCAATTATTTGTCCTATGTAAACATATTCTTTTACATATTCAAATTTGTTGCCTTCTATTTTTATTTCGGTTTCAGTAGTTTGAATGAATTTAAGTAAATCAATTTTGAAATGAATTTAAGTAAATCAATTTTGATTTACTTAAATTCATTTCTAGTCCGACTTCTCTACTCTTGTTGGCCAGAGTTTCTATCATTACTTGTAGTGTGTTTGGATTTTCTTCCAACAAGATTAGGTCGTCAGCGAATCTCAAGTGGTTTAGACGGCTTCCATTGATGTTAAGGCCGTAGTTTTCCCAGTTTAGTCTTCTGAAGATACTTTCGAGCACGGCCGAGAAAAGTTTGGGAGATAGTGGATCCCCTTGCCTTACCCCTCTATTAATAGGAAATGGATCTCCCTTAGACTCTAACTTTATGCAGCTTTTGCTTTTACTATATATTTCCTTCAATAGGTTGATATAGGTGCTATGTACTCCCTGTTCTTTAAGGCTTTTCCATATCTGGTCGTGAATCAGACTGTCAAAAGCTTTGGAATAATCTATGAACGCAATGTATAGCGGTTTTTGGTATTCATTGTATTTTCCATGATTTGTTTGATGGTGTGGATATGGTCAATTGTACTATAATTCTTTCTGAATCCCGCTTGTTCAATGGGTTGATTTTCATCCAGTACATTTGTCAACCTATCCAGAATCACCTTTGCGAACACTTTGTAAATGTTAGATATGAGACTTATCGGCCTGTAGTTACCCATATCATCCCTTGCTCCTTTCTTGTGTATAAGGACAATATATGATTCTCCCCATCTGTCTGGGACTGAACCTGTGAGCAAGATGTCGTTAAATATTTTGGTTAATGCTGGACTTATATCTTCTATTGTACCTCTCATCAGTTCATTTGGTATTCTGTCAGGGCCAGGTGCTTTCTCTGTTTTCAGCGAGTTGATAGCTTTCACAACCTCTGATACTAGAATGTTTGGTATATGTTCTTGATCTGGTTGTATTGAGCTTGATAGCATCTCCCCTTGTTGTTCATCAGCTACATTCCTGTTGTTCCAGGAGTAAAGAGTTTGATAGTAATTTGTAGCTATTCTCTGAATTTCTTCCCTATTTGTAGTACTTCTTTGATTGTTTCTTAATTTAGGAATCCACTCTTTACACTGTTCTCTTAATTTTGTGAAAGCTTTTTTAGTGCCTCCTGTTTTTTCAATGTGTTCTTGGAGGGTCTGATTTCTTCTTCTTTGTCTGTCCTTCCGCATATTTTCACGTAATTTTTTGCTTATGTTAGTTATTTCTCTTCGGTTTTCCTTGGTCTTTTCCATTGACATCAATATCTTCCTTACTTCTATCAGTTCCATTGTTTCTTTGCTAAACTTGTTTTCTTTGGTATTGCTCCCTGTTCTTTTTGTCAGTCCTATGAGTTCAGATTCAAACATATTGTACTTTTCTGTAGTGCCTGTGTCCAAGTTGACAATTTCCAAGAGGGATCGTGATGATGTTTTCCCAAGGTCTCTGTATTGTTTTTCTGTTGCTGTATTACCTTTCGGTAGTATATTTTTTCTAGACGGCTTTGGTGGTACAAGATTTAGGCGGCTACGTACCATTCGGTGATTTGTGTTGAAGTTTAGGTTTTGCACTATATGGGTGTCGCTGAATGACTTTACCTTGTTGGTTATAACATAGTCAATCTCGTTTCTGTACTTCCCATCTGGGGATATCCAGGTCCATTTAGTTTTGGGGTTTTTCTTGTAGACAGAATTCAGTAATGTGAGGTTGTTTTCTAGAAGAAAACAGACTAGTCTGCACCCATTGGGGCTTCGCTTTCCGTATCCAAATTTCCCCAGTATAAATTCTTCTCCTGGTTCTCTAGTTCCCACCTGAGCATTAAAGTCTCCCATAACAACCAAGTGGTTTTTCGAGTATTTTCTCACTATCTCCGCGAGGGTGTTGTAAAAGCATTCAGCGTCACTCTCTTTGGCCTGTTCTGTAGGTGCATAAATTTGTATCAAGGTCCAGTCTTTCCGATATTTAGGAATGTTTATGTGCAACACTGCTATTCTTTCGTTTATTCCTTCGAACCCCTTGATTCTGTTTTTAAGTTTTATGTTAACTAGGAATCCTACTCCTTTTTGGCCGGCGGTTTCGCCTTTGTGGAACATTATATATTCTTTGTATTCTTCTATTCCTTCCCCTTCCCTTCTCATCTCGCTTATTCCTATTATGTCCCATTTTATGCTGACTAAGGCCAGTTCCAATTCCTGTAGGCTTTCGGGAGTTCGAAGTGTTCTAGTGTTCAGCGTGCATATGTACATCGAATCACATTTGTTTGGCATGAATAAACAACCTTTGTTTGCGGTATCTGCTGAAGAGGTTGGTTGCTGAAGAATGATTATTGTAAGTTGGAGGGTGATGGTCTACTACTCCCGCTGGGACCAGCAGTGGTGGGAGAGTTGCTTTGTTGTTTTGTATGTATGTGTTAATATCCGTGTTGGTTTTTCGGTTGCCTTTTCTAGGTTTTAGTTGCTATTGCTCGTTTGTGTCATTAATTCCAGGTGTGTGATTGGGTTGTCCTATTGGGTGGGAGAAAACATTTGTTTTGTACACCTTCCGAGTTTGTCCATTCATTGACATTCTTCTGTTATCGGGCGTGGATGGTGAGGTTGTAGGTGACCGTTTCCTTTTTTCCCCAGTCCTCTCTTTGATAATAAGTTTGTCATATCTGATAAATGCTATTTTTCCACTGGCAATCTCTTTTTTCATTTTGGGCAGCAGCTCTTTTCTTTTCATGATGATATCTTTGGGGAGGTCTTCAGTTGCATACATGTTATCAGGAAACAGTTTGTTCAGTTTCAGGACCTGGGTTCTGCGCCAGGCTAGTGTCGGTTTTATCAGTATCGGTCTGTCTTTTCCGTCCGATTTTTTGCCCAATCTATATGCCTTGCTTATTTCCCATTTGTCCCAATCATCAACATTAGCCTTCTTGCTAACTTTATTTAGGGTTTCTATTGCAAGTTGTATTAATTCCATGGACGACCTCTCTTTTTCTGGTATCCCATGTATAATAAAATTGTTTTGCCTTGACTCGCGGTCCAGTGAGGACACCTGTTGTTTAAGTTGTTGTATCTCCAATTTTAATATTTTGTTTTCCTCTATGAGGGGTTTGATTTTTTCATCTACAGCTATGTTGATGGTCTTAGCTACGTTGGAGTTAATTGTTTCTGTTTGTAGTATCAGCTCTTCTCTCAGTTTAGATAACAGAATTTAAACACTAAAAAAAAATGGTCTGCCAGAGCCGATCCTGCCGGTCATCGAAATTTTTGACGTATTTTTATTGTGGAACTTACCTCATAAAGTACCCGAATAAAAGTGGTGGCATCAGTTAACCATTGATTAATTATGTATAAAAAATTAGGGTCTGCCATTGCGCAGCCTGCCGAAAGTACTTGGCAGACCCCCTGAAATGTGCCCATCCGACACCCTTCACCTACCTCATCGAGTACCCCAATAGGCTATCTCTAGATCGCTAACCGACAATTAAACACAAAAAAAAATGGTTTAACAATGTCTCTAATACGAAAAAACACATAATTATGTAAAAGACACTTAAGTAATAAATTAAAAATTATTTTATAAAAAGAGCATTTTTGATTTATGAAAACTTTTACAATACAATACATGCCGATCGATAGTCCTACTATCGATAGTCAATCGATAGCAATCAATAGTTGAGCGAAAATCAATAGTATCGATTGGTCTAACGATTTACTTCTTGAAGAATACGATACAATACGGTAAATTATAGACCACCCTGTATATATGTCGTAGCCAAGTGGTTAAAATAGCCGTTCAATCAAACAGCTAGCCCTTTGACTGAACATCGCCATTCAATCACACGGCTGTACGTCGCTTAGCCAACTTGTTGACTGCAACGTTCAACACTACAGCTTGACGACGCTTAGCCAAATGGTTAAATGGCAAATTAACTAGGGTGACCATTAGTTTAGCATGTGATTTGAAAAAATAGGAAAACTTTTTGTAATTTCTTGGGAGATTTTTCTTGGATTAAGTTTAAGGCCGATTTAAGAGGTGACCAAAAGTTTGAACAAATTAGTAAACATGAAAAACAAATTAATAATAGTAATATTCTTTATTGTTGCATGTTGGGCAGAGCGATACAAAAATTTTAACAGCTTTTTTGCTATATAAAACTCTTAATATTATACACCATCTTGTCTCTGCCTCCATGTCCATAATCTTTATGAATAGTATTTAGCATGGTGAAATACTCTTTTCGGGATACAATGCGTATCACAGGATCATCAGTACTCTTTCTTTTTAAAATAAGATATTCTTTACTGCCAGTTGTCATTAAATCGTATTTTGATATCCAATAATAAGACATAGAAGTCCTGCATTCCGTGTTAGTCATGGACACCCTAGCGTTCTTTAATAACTTCAAATACCTTGGTGATGCATTTCATAATCCTGTGATTTCTCTTCGTATAACTTTTAAAATTTTAATTCACTCTTATCACTCGTATGTGCCTCCATAATTTCTAGCTCTTCAACACTAGTAACGTACCTATATTACTACTTTCTTTCCGAAAAATATCTTGAAACATTCGAAAACACAGGTAAGTTGACGCCATATTGAAAACAAAACACACCTAGCGCCGTCGCGGTGGTAAGCTGAACTAATTCAATTAAAAGGCGGCTTTTGAGTCAGCTGTAATGTTGAACGTTTTGAGCGCCTCAAATATTCAATTAAGAAGCTAGACGTGTGATTGAATGGCGATGTTCAGTCAAAGGGCTAGCTGTTTTATTGAACGGCTATTTTAACCAGTTGGCTACGACATATACATTTGGAACATAGAACTAATAAACACGTAAAAATGAAACAGTCACTCTGTCCTATCTCTAGGGAGGTAATGGTTTAAGTCCACATTCGTAATAATATTTGTGCATGTTTGTTCTATGTGCACATAAAAACTGTAAAATAAGGTTAAACAATTACTATAATCTAGATGAAAATTGTAACAATCAGTTCAAATGTAACTCATGTATTAAAACAGATCTTGAAATCTAGAATTTAAAGCATAATACAAAAAATAGAGCATAAAACGCTTCTACTGTAAAATGTTACCAATGGTACATAGCTCAAACAAGCACTGGGGCGACGATAGGTGTACTAAATTTTAACTAAATCGGTCCAGTAGTTTGGGATGAAATAAGCGTTGACAGACGGTCCGACAGGCACCCGAGTAGGATTATAAAGGCTCCATCTTTCGTTTTTGAGATACAGACCCAAAAAAAGACTTCAGCACATGGTATTTTCTACGACAGAAGGGAAAATATTTTTAAATCTTTGAAAAAATCTATTTTTGGCAGGAACTCCCAACTTTTAACTAATTAGGAAGATGTGAGTAAGAGTTTTGTTTCGAAAACGTGTTATTGTTCCGTTTTTTTTCCTATAATATTCAACAAATATAACAAACGATTAAAAAAAATTGGTTTATTTGTTTCTTCTTTTTTATTTTTACGTATTTTATTCAATAGCAAATTCATATTTTTTTTGTATGCTAACGTGTATTAAGAAAGTTAACAAAAAGACGGTAACTCAATTATTATTTCTATACACACTAAGCAAAATAGCAGTATCTCATAAAAAAGGTATAAACACATGTTTTTACGGTATTTTGACTGTATGACAAGAAACAACACTTAATATATTGTTAAAATTCATTTTAATAAGTACAAAAATTAATCTGTAAACAAAAGAGAAAACGATATTTACAAATCTTCAATTTACTCGAAACTAGCTTTTTTGAGATACCGCTTTTGCCTTTAGTGCGGCAGCATAGTAAATATCCATTTTTAAACATACATTACATACTGATTACAGTAATTAACACTTTATTTTTCGCATTGTCAAATAGCCTATTGTGGTGCGTGCTTGCTTTGTATGTCTGAATATACTGTATGTCCTGATTCAATCGCGCAATATTTAAAGTTTCAGCATGTTACTAAATCTCATCGTAATAATGATCGTGAGATTTTTGGCAAGGATTAATACAAGCGGGAAATAATAATTTAATAAAATTAAAAATACTTTTATGATCACTAGCGTTCCATTTATTTTTAGCGCCAAATAGTCGTTTTTCGGAAATATTAGAGAATAACCACCTCTTGGCGGTCGTACGGAATGCCCGCTTACCTTTTCACTTTTCGCTTATAATTAAAATTGATTTAGCTGTGATTTGAGTATTATTAATCAGAAGTGTTAAAAAAGCCTTTAAAAATAATTACTATATATCCTATTCAGTATAGGGACTATACGAAATTTGAGTGAAACTAATTGACTTAGTTCTTTACACAAAGAGTTAAATAATGAAAATAAACAATATTATCAAATAGTAACGAAACCACAGAAATATTACAAAATAGTATTTTATTTGATTGTACATCCCGATGTGTAGGTACACATAGGTATATGATTAAAGCTGAAGTTTCCTTGGGACACTTAGCGCAGACTGACGGTCTTAACTGTGTAGCTTTAATCACACAATTTTTCTGTTAATAGCACTGATGATTGGCACAATATCAAGGAAAATTGCTTCACTGCCATATAATTACGTGAAATACTAAATTAATATTGAACATGGTACATACAATGATATCGCCAAAATGTAAGTGAATATTGTTTGTAGGCCCAACAAGCAGCTTTACCAAGTTGCTGATGTAAGTATGGATTGGTGTGGGATATTATAATAGTACATTCCAGTGTATAACAGGGGCTAAATGTAGTGATAAAATCATTAGTTATTTCACTATTATTATTATTAGTAAATAATTATAATGTTTAAAATGTATAATTAATTAATTACATTAGCTTGATATAATCTGTCGAAAGACGACCAAAAAAAGCTTCGCATTAATTATAATGACGTGTTATTTCGTAGATCTTTTTCGAGGAGACATCTTAATATGAAGTTATTAATAACAAAGTTATCGTAATAGCATAGAACGTAAAACATATCGTAATGGATATGTCAAGTGTTTCACTTTTTAAGTCTCTTGAGCATATCTTTGCACGCACTTTATGATGAATCTAGATTTCTGACATATCTATTGCATTACTGTATCGAAACAAACCTAATTTGGTTTACAACAGTAAGTAGGCTGTTAAAACATATTAAAAAAACAACTTCTTGAATAAGAATGTATTGTGGTATATTAAAAATAAAATATCATACTTAAATATCAAAAAACCATAAATATTTAAAATAAAATGTATTTTTTTCTAAGTAAATAAACCTATTATGAACGTAAATGTAAGGTATATGTTATGTTTATAATGTTTACGAGTTACGAGCATTATGTTATTGCAAATGTTAGCGAACTTGTGATAAAGTCAGTAGTTTGTAGACATAAGGACCACATCAGGCGCCGATCTTTTGGTCGATACAGTCGCTTTCTCACGTGGTGGTGGAAAATACGTATGAACTCGAGAACACTGGTTTCGGCTGCAATTTTTTTTTGATGGGCTGTAATATTGCACACTATTTGATTTCTTCAATTTAACCATTTTAATGTACACAAACACATTACAAAAAGACAAATATTAAGAAAAAAGACAACTGGCCTACTTATTTAGAGGATAAAATAGGTACTCGTAATATTAATCAAAGTGTACAATCACAAGTACGTAGTTACTTAATTACTTGCTTGAGATTATGTTATTTTCGAGCTGAACTTGATGGTTGACCTCCTTTTTTTGTTCTGTATTTCTTCTTCGACTGTATCGACCAAAACTTGTTCGTTTCTGATTGATTTCATGTGCTTCCACGTGTGTTAAATTTGTTGTTGAATGCACAAAGTGTTGTCAGATACATTTTGATGTTTCAAACTGTTTACATGTTCTATGTTCACGTTGTATCTGGTAAAAACTAGTGATGTTCACGAAATTAAGTGTTCACATTTATCAAGTTTTAGAACATGCTATTTCAATTCTTTCTTAGTACTAGGAATGTTTGATGTGGCAAATGGAATGTGTATTAATATTCAATTAATTATTAAATAATCGATTGTAAGTTAAGTAAAACATACAACGTGTAAGTGGCAGCATAGCGAATACTGAAAGGAATACTGCTCAGTCAGCAGTTTAGAACAACTACCTAAAAAAACTCTCTCGGAAACAAAAAAACATTCGACACTCCTACAAAATTGACATTTCAAATTGGACAGTTTATAAAGGCCGACCAGAGAAATAAAAAATCTCGCCATATTTCGGAGTTTCAAGGGAAATTTATAAGGGAAATTGTTGCCATAAACACAAAAATATTCATGTGGCACTCCCCGTGCAGGTTTTTTATTTCTTTGGTCTGGCTTTATAAAGAAGTTAGAAAGTAAATTAATCGGATCCATTGGACCTGAGCACGTTCTTTCAGCTTTTGCTAAGCCGTCGCTTATACCCTGTAGTATATGGAATGGAGACCTGCGCCTAATAAACGGACATTTGAACATAGATTACCAGATTTTAGAATCTCATAATAGGTAAAATTAATATAGTTATCATCATGAAAGCTAATTAAAAAGTAATCGAAGTAAATTGAAACGAGAAAAGTGTAAAAAGTCAAAAATAGAATAGCATTTGAAAATTAATTTTCGCCTATGCAAATGTTTCTTTCCACTGAACAATAAAGACAAAAGAATTAGGGAAAATCTATTATGATATTATCGAAATACTTATTGTCAACATAACTGCTGTGTTCTTTTTATTACTTTTGATACAGTCGATACGGATATTACTATCTAATAAATTGAATTAAAATTGTTCATACGACACGAGCCTGAAATCATATCAACCAAATAAAATATCATTCGAAAATGACCATAGAAAAAACCGTTTCAATCTAATTAAAAGAAGCTTTATTTTTTAGACAGTCTAAACACCTATTAAAAAAATGATCGCGGAACTGAAAAATATATTGATTGATCGTTTATAAACTGGTTGATCATGTTTATATAGTTTACAATTTGATCTTTGTTTAGTTGTCGGAGCGATTGAGCGATTTAAATATGATTTAGCCACACGGGTGGTGTCAGTATAGAAAGTCCATTATTGCATTGTTTTAGGTAAAATTGCAACCATTATTTTTATAATGTATTTACATAAATATGCCTATCAGTTATATATGTATATTTGATAGGCAGATCGCAAAACATTTATAAGTATTAGAGCGCTTCTGCCGGATTCTTACTCGCTTCATAGTAAATTAGAAAATAAAAGTTGCTAAATCTTTATAATATGATATGAAGATAAAACAAAAAGCAAAAAAATATCAAACTATCATCGGTTCAACCTGTCACCGACCAAGTACTTCTTTTTTGCCAAGTTTATATCTCTCACTGTGTCTGTATTTAACCATACAAAACATTATGCAGTTACGCTAAAACAAATAGAAAAGTTATGTGAGAACATTATATTTTTTACTTTACTTTAATACCTATCTAATATACAGTACATATGAGTATGCTGCTTTGCTTATTGTTCAGTTTTTTTTTGTTGTAGTATAGATACTACGAACAATGTTCTAAATAAAAATCATATTCTATTGAATGTTGAAGTTGAGAATGGGTACGTATTACAATGTCTATATAAAAAAAAACTAACTTAAAAAAACCTACGTTCAAAATACCTAAAATCTAAATACCTAATGGTTGTTTCACTTAAATTCAAAATACCGAAAACTTAAAATGACAAATGGATATGTTACCGAAGTTCATAAAGCTAAAACTCGAAATTCCTATCCTAAGTTCCTAAAATTAGTTTACCTCACGCCTCACAGTTAATTGACCAAAATAAAAAATGCCGTTAGTCTTTAAAATATTCAAGGTTACCATGCCTGCTTGCAGGCAGGGGGTCATTATGTAACCTAACCCGGCGAAGTAGGGGTGCCCCGAAGTCCCGTGCTCGCTTCGCTCGCACCCGCCTAGTCTAATTTATTCTAACTAAATATTATTCTTAGCTCGCAAGTGATGCATCATTTTAGGTATTTTGACCATTTGGTATTTCAAATGTTGGTGTATTCAACTTCGGTGTAATTACTGTTGATATTTTAAACATTAGATATTTAGTCCAATCGGTATTTTAAACTTAGGTGTTAGTTTCGTAGGGATTTTAAAACATTAGGTATTTAGATTTTAGGTATTTTGACCGTAGGTTATTTTACGGTAGTTTTTTAAATTTTAGACATTGCAATACGTACCCGTTGAGAATGAATGATTGATTGATCGACATTAATCATGAAGTTTATTAGCAAATATTTCAATATTATACTAATTGTTGTTTAGAATTTAAGGCTGCATTGACGACCTAGGTGTAAAATAAAATGTTAAACCAAACATAAAGCAAAATGTGTTTGAATAAATAAGTTTAACTTTCTTTGACAGTTTTATTTCATAATTGTTAACCAACCAAATGTTAAACCAAAGATACGAGCGAAGTGAAGGAGAAATATTCAAAAATAGTTTCATTTCTTATCGTTTATTTAAAGCAAAATATTAACTACTTAAGTTAATACATTAGCAAGTCAATTCACATATTTCACCTATAAATGGCACCATACTCCTTCTGGATAAATGTTCAATTATCTGAAAGAATACTTATTAAATTATACTACATTTATTTTATTTGCAAGTGCATTTAAAATATTGATGACATTCGCACGACGATGCAGCCCGGCGCGAGCGCAGGGCGTGCCGTGTGCATTATCGTGATTGCATTTTTCAATTTTGTAACTCGTTATGGTAAATAAAATGAGATGATGTAAATCATCAGTCGCGGACTACTGAAGCGAAACGAAACTGACGGCGAAAAGTGCTAGTGCAAAATTACAGAACGCGATAAATTACCGTCACTCAGTCTTCAATAAATAATGTTCCGATTAAATTGTAATGAAATTTATGGGCCTGGTAAGATTACTTATAGTTAAATGAGCAAATAAGTGTCGGGCGGTGATGGATCGCGACCGGGTTAAGGTGAACTTCCGTGCCTCACATCAGCTTCATATTCAAACCTTGCGATGATCGATCGCGCGCGACCCAGGACTGACGCGAGGCACGGAGGTGTACCTTTACTTGAGCTGCAGGAACTTCATGAGCGCGTCGTAGATGAGGCGCGGGCTGGCGTCCCCGTCGGCCGTGTAGCGCACGCCGCGCAGCGCGCCGTCCTCGTGGCGCACCACGCCGTACTCGCCCACTATGAACCCGTCCGCCGTGCGCTCCTCCACGCGGTACTTCCTGTACTGCCGCCCCTCCACCACGTACCCCACCTTACAGTTCTCCTGCTTGCAGCTCTCCGTGCTCGACTCCTGCACGCCGTGGCTTCGACCGTCCGTCAACACGCTTATTTTCTCATCGACTTCATAGTTCTTCTCCGGCTGATGCTCGGGAATGAGAGCCTTGCTTGGTAACATTGAGGGAATAACGATAGTGGTGTACGGAGTCGTAGTCCCCACTGTGCTGCTCGCTACAGTACTCTGCCACGGTGATCGATTCGTGGGAACAGGTGGCAGGTGCAGGGAAGCAGGCTGGCTGTAGAATTTGGCGGGCTCGCTGTATATTTTTGCTGGTTCACTGTATATCTTAGCAGGTTCACTGTAGATCTTAGCTGGTTCACTGTACACTTTAGCCGGTTCACTGTAGAATTTAGCTGGCTCACTGTAAACTTGAGCAGGTTGACTATAAACCTTCGCAGGTTCGTTGTAGACCTTTGAAGGCTCGTTGTAATAACTAGGCGTTTCAGCACCTGGTCTCTCTGGGGTTACAAATGTATCACTGGGTTCATAATTTGCTGTAACTTTGGGCGCGTCATGCACAATGTTGAAACTTACAGTCGTTAATCTCTGATTGTTCGACCTTTCGTTAAATGGTTTACGACTTAGACCTTGAATATAATTATTTGAGGACGACGATAGTGGCACCGATCTGGCAAGTGGAACATTTTCAATTCTTTCATCTGTTCCGTCATCTTTGATATCGACTTCCAAAACGGACGAGGATTCCGCTACGGAATCTTCTGTGTCATTCGAATATTGATTTACGATACTTGAAGGAAATGTGTGAACTCTTTCAAAATGTTGAAGACCTCTTGCTTCCTTCTTAGAGTGCAATTGTTTAATGAATTCCATATTAGCTCCGGCGAGGTCGGTCGGTACAGTGGTTGCCGATTCAACTGTGTTCTTAGGTATTTGTATTGTTGAAGTGGAAATACTTTCATTACCAGGAGATAATGGCGCGTATGAAGTTGCCAGATCGTCCTGTTTGCTGTCTTGTAGCCTGCTGGGTTTTCCCTTACCGCGGCCGACGGCAACGGATGAAGTAATTCTGACCGATATGACTTGTTCATGCGATGGTCCTAGCTTTGCTGGCTTTGGCAAAGTATCGCCTGCGCCGGTATTTTCTTGCACCAGCGGCTGCATCGGGAGAGGCCAGACCGAAGCACATGATAGCATCTGAAACAAAATATTTGCTATTCAATATTTCCGAATACGAATTCTATAGCTTTTAAATCGACAAATTAATTGAGCGTGTAACATGTCGAATGGTAAATTAATTAAGCTTAACATTCTAATTATATGTCAAATCAATCTTTATAATAGCAGATAAGATATTTTTTTGGGTTAGGTAGGGTAGGTATATAGTTCGAAAATGTACGACTATGGTAGTTCTGTGTGTACTTTCGTGACAGGTTCCGGATGTCTGCACCCGCGTTAACGTCAGTGTAAAAAGTTAATACGCGCGTTTGACCGGCGAGATATGTTGAACTGGTCGTTAAGTGGACCGGGACGTGAGTCAGCCGATGGAACAAGGAGCCTGTGGAACTGACATTTGGCAGGGGCTGGCGCCGATGACTACGCCTAGTAAGTCTTGTCGTACTTACACTATATACTTGCTAAAGGGCAAATTGTTATCTTAATTGTTGTTTGTTGTTTTCTTTGACGTTGAATAAAAAATATTATGATAAAGATTTATCATTACAATCTTAGTTGCGAAAAGTAATTCTTAATGTATAAAAAATAATAACCAACATATTTGAAAAGGTTACCTACATTTCTGTGTTTTATATAGGTAAGTATAATTTATAAATTAAAACTTTTGTTGTTATTTTATTTATTTAGGATAAAGACATGTCTACTTAACCAGTTAGTTTTCTGTGGCGAACAAACAACTTTAACGCAATTTTGCGGCATATTGTTGTAAAGGCATGTTTTATTGTTTGATTGCTACTATTAACATACAAAGGATGCCAGCAATTGAATCTTTGCACCTTTGATATTATCTGGTTCCAGATTCTCAGGAGAAAATGCCGTCGCCATCCGGGTGTTGAGTGCCTAGTAACTCGATCTAGACCTTGCAGGGTTTCTTTATAATGTCATGGGTTTTTATTATGGTTTGTATCGGGTTTATCTTTTTTGAAACTTAATAGGTAGTTTGTGTAGTAATTTGTTAGTCTGGTTAGTTGATTGCTTTTCTCTTGTTAATAGCCGGGTCGAGGTGCGTTTGGTTTTATTTTATTAGGTCTGAATTGTAGGTAAGTAGTAGAAATCCTTTGTCTTAGTCCATCCTCTATGATCATAGTTTATGAAAACTTTTACATTTTGCGCCATCACACTCAGCTTTAGGAGTATTAGTGTTCTGTAACTATGATTAAACTGTCACCTTATGGAAAATAAATTTATTTATGTCACACGACCGTTTTTGGGGTCACGGATTTACATACGTGTACCAAATTTATAATGCAGCCGGTTCAGCTGTTCTGCTGATGACGATTAACGGTACATACACATAAAACATAGTAGGTACCTGATTGTTTACGGCATTGAATAGTATTCTTATGTATGACGAGTCATATTTTATTTTATCACCTAAATAACCGTACTTATACTATCATTATATTTTATCGATTCCGCCTTCTTGAAATTTGAGCTTGAGGGATGCGAGGCGAAGAACGTTATTGACCACAGCGCTCATACTCATAATTTTAGTGATTCAGGATAAGCGAGTTGCGAACGAACCTTGCTATAATTTCTCATAATATACGCCTCACTATTTATCTTAATAATGAGTGTAAGCAAGGCGTTTACACTTAAAAGGGAAATGAGGTGCGCGTTGATGTCTTTTGTATGAAGTATAGTGATTGCCTTCAATTTTGCATTAATTTTCTTTATGATTATTAGGCTGTTGAGTAAAGTGGGGTGGACGACGCGCCGCCAGTTCCTGATCGGGGCCGATGCTCTTATATTATGTTTTTACTTAAATCAATAATTCGATCTTCTTATTATTACATATACCTAAGTAAACGATCGCATTATTCTTGATTTCGTGTTAAAATCAACGGTCCGGTAATTTATTAAAATTAAATATTGTAAGTAATTATACCATCAAGATCTTAAATTGCGACGGAGCGTTCTTAGAGCGGAAATAGTTTTTATTGTGGTATGTGGGTCAGGGCAGGATCTAGGCTACTGGATGTATATTACTTTTTCATTTTAACTAAACAGAATAAGAATAATTTATTTCAAAAACACATATTTTACAAAAAATGATACTTAAAGACTAAATATAACAATTAGACTAAAATAAATTATGCCCAAGCTAGGGTAATTCCCTGTGTTATGGGCAAATTAAAGGACTTAATAAAACAAAACCAAAATAATAATTTATGTTAACAGAAGAATACATCTAAAATAAGTTAACGAACATATACCTAATAATAACAAGTAGGAGAACATTCAGAGATACAGCTTATAAGGCTTGGATCTGTGAGCAATTAAACTTAGTTGTGTCAAAAAAAAATCAACCGTCGTCGCTTGTCTACATTTAATACGCAGCACATCTTCATACTCGTATTACCTGGCAACGAGAGTAAATAAAGATTCCTCAATTAATTTAAAATCAGATCAAGCTAGTCTGAAACAAGTTGAATACGATTGTTTTCAATACGCGGACGGCCTTTCCACCTAAGGCATTGTCCTAATAGAACGCGAATACGCGATCATCGCGCGAACGCACGATCACGCGGTTATGAAATGTATGAAGAAATCGTTCTATCGAGCGATCGTCTATTAGGACACCTATTCGACTTCAATATGTTTGATCGCGCGAATACGCGATGGCCGCATCGCTTAAACGCACGATGATCGCGTATTCGCGTTCTATTAGTACAATGCCTAAAAGTGAAGTATTATGCGAACTCAGTTTCGAATCACTGAGTGTGGTTCTGTCAACGCAGCGATCGGTAGCCGGCAGCGCAGGCGGCTGTCAGTGACCGGCCCGACCTTGCACCCAAACAAACGTCTAGCTGTTCCACTCGCGTCATTCACACATCAGACATTTATTACACTGACACCCAACTCAAGCCAAGCCACACACTTTTCCTTCATTATGTTGTGTTAATTAAAGAAAGTTAAATAATTTAGCCCGGTCCCTCGGTGGGTGTATAATATATGACCTACTGTATGTAGGTGAGTAATGGAAATCCTTACGAATTTATCCGACAAAGACACATTGGTTTTGGTAATATTACTTCATAAGATAAACTTTGTTTTTATTAATCTTATTGATTTTAATTTTGCTTGTTATCATTAATTATTATTTATTTGTTTTATTAAGTCCTTTATTTTGTCCATAACACAGGGATTTACCCTAGCTTGGGCACGTAATTTATTTTAGTCCAATTGTTATGTTTAGTCCTTAAGTATCATTATTTTGTAAACTACATATGTTATTTTGAAATAAATTATCAATTATCAATTGCACAGTATTCAAAACGATTTTATTTTTAAGCCCTTTGTTTTGGTTAAGTAGTTACTTTGAAGTAGTTAGTTGTGGTAAAACAAACAAATAAATAAGCCTGGCTATAATATTTCCACTAGGCCAATGCACTAAATCAATATTAATTTAACATAAAGTATTTATAATTTCAATAACACATCCATTGAATAGCCCTGTAATGCCAATAAGTACTGAATCTTTACATAACAAGCAGCAGTATAAATAAATGAATATAGAAGACTTAATTATGTTTGCACATAGTACGTCGCAGAATTATATTTATACATAATTGTAGCTTTAAGTTACTGCAAAGTATGATTTGAATTTACCGTAAAATGATAGTATAGTTATTACGAGTAGAATATACAAGTACCTATAATCTATATGTATGGTTTTCATTCGTTTAAAACTTTATGCTATGTGCATGTGGCCCGAGTGTTCCTTTTTTAAAAATAGTCCAAACATCACGAAATTCATGAATATTTTAGGAAATAATTGTGAAAAGTCACTGGTAAAGACGAAAAATTTGTGAAAAGTATGGAAAAAAAGTTATGGTCAATTAACTAGAACACTCAGTCCGCTCACCTGAGAAAAATACTGTATCTCGTTTCTCAAAAAGTACTAGATCTATATATTTTTGTTTTGTGAAATAATTGTGCAGAATTTGTTAAATATATTCACAATTATTCAATGTATTTCATAGTTTTATTTTGTTTTTATAAAGGTATCTGTAGAACACTCAACCCTCCTATGGTGCTGATGGAGTGTTCCTAAAATCTCATGCTATGGCTACATAAATTATTGAAATTTTTAATCTATTACACGAATACCACCCCGAATCAATTTGTGAAACAAAAATCTTAACGTAAAATATAATAGTTCAAAAGTAAATTAAAATAATACTTTCTTCGTTACGTCCCGTCTGAGTGTTCCATATTTTGGCGTATATTTAATTAACCCGAACTTCTATGCCAACCGAACCTACATCAGTAATTGTGAAAATATATTTACTAAAATTTAACACGTTTTCTATTATTATGAATGTTAAATTTACAACAATAATCAACTTATCATATTTCTATGCCGGAACATTGATGTAGGGTAGACATAATTTTATTTTTGTCGGACAAAATTTTTATTTACCCTCATTACGCGCCAACTATTCATTCATAGCTTGATTCCAGTAGGACGCAACAGTTTACTCTAGTAAAGATGGCCCCATTACTTAACAATCTTTATCTTACGATTTTTTAATTTAGAAAAGAAAAACAAGATATTAAATAAATAATCTATAATTTTCATGAAATAAAATGTATAGTACAATTTAAAAAATGTGTTATTTTTAAATACCGGGTTATTTTTTAATCATTGCGCATATTTTAGATACACATAAGTTTTAGAAAATAAAAGAACCCGTATATTTTTAATTTATTAAGTCTCACAAAACAGTATTATCTAATGTGATTTAATAACGATACTGACTATACAAAATATTCGCACTCATTAAAAATATCCCTGTATACATGGACTGCATGGTCACCCTAATCTATTTTCTACCTTAGAAAATTGATAAATTGATAACTGTTAAAATGAAACATGCACAAAAACAGAAGACGTGTTAAATTTTAGTAAAAACATTTTCACAATTTCTGCAGTAGTCTCGGTTTGCATACATGTTCGGGTTAATTAAATATACGCTAAAATACGGAACACTCAGACGGGATGTTAGAAAGTAAGTTTTTTTTTAATTTACTCTTAAACTATTATATTTTACGTTCAGATTTTTGTTTCACAAATTGATTCGGGGTGGTATTCGTGTAATAGATTAAAAATGTCATGAATTTATGTAGCCATAGTTTGAGATTTTATAGGAACACTCCATCAGCACCATAGGAGGATTGAGTGTTCTACAGATACCTTTATAAAAACAAAATAAAACGATGAAATACTTTGAACAATTGTGAATATATTTAACAAATTCTGCACAATTATTTCACAAAACAAAAATTTAAATAGATCTAGTACTTTTTGAGAAAGGAGGTACAGTCTTTTTCTCAGGTGAGCGGACTGAGTGTTCTAGTTAATTGACTATAACTTTTTTTCCATACTTTTCACAAATTTTTCGTCTTTGCCATTGACTTTTCACAATTATTTTCTAAAATATTCCTGAATTTCGTGATATTTGGACGATTTTTAAAAAAGGAACACTCGGGCCACACGCACATTTTATGCTAAATGCTCGAAGATGGACAAAGGTCCATTGTTTTTCATTCATTGATTTTCTTCATCATCACGTGAACATTGAGGCTATCCAGCTCCTCGATAACACGTATTAGTGACAAGACTGAAAACGACAAAACCTTTTGAGTTAGTTTAGTGAACTTTAATAAAATTTAGTTTACGTACAAAGTCACACGAACAAACCCTTAATAGAGATAATAAGAAAAGTGTTAATGGACACGTTCTTGCACAAAATCTATTTAGCAAATTAGGTTAAAATAAAATTACTTATTAGTCTTAGGCCAGATTGTAATATCTTTAATTAATTTAAAAAAATCTGAACTAATACTCTTAGAACAAAAACAAAGCGTAAAAACTGGATTAAATCATATAAGACATACCAATAATGACAAAAACATTTGCGCTGCGCATATACTAGTAAGTAGATTTTTTTATGGCATACCTACTTGAACAGTGGGTTAATAATATGCAATCCAACATGCCTGTGGTCAGTGGTAGGCGGCCTCGTGATTCTGGGATTTCGGAAGTAGTGATAAAAATCATGTTTCGCACAAACATACAGAACTTTGTTTTTAATCTTTTAAAGTATATTATACTAGTCTTCGCTCGCGTTGGTTTTCGACTTTTCCTTGTACCATTTCTGTCTCTGTACCAAATTTAATTTAAACTTTTCGCCCACTCTACCATTTTTCCCGTGGGAATGAGGTAGCCTTTATCCCTCCCTAAAATTTATTATATCTCTGTGCCAAGTATTATATCGCCGTGAAAGGTAGTCTATATTCTACTCTAAGGTCAAATCTATCTCTGTACCAATCTTCATCAAAACTTTTCACGTGTACTACTATTTTTCCCGCGGTAAAAGGTAACCTTAATACAACCCCATGGTCTATTCTATCTCTGTAACAAGTTTCGTCAAAAAAATCCACTCGCGCTGCCATTTTTCCCGTTGGAATGAGGAGTTTTCCCGCGGTAAAAGGTAGCTTATATCCATCTCCAAGGTCTATCTATTCTCAGATTGGTGATACCAAGTGCCATCAAGTTTCCGCCCCACACGGCTCCACCCGCGCTTACAGTCATTCCCGTGGGAATGAGGTATTTTCCCGAGGTAAAAAGTAGTCTATGTCCGTTCCCAAGGTCTATTCTATCTCCATACCAAGTTTCATCAAAAGTTCAGTGGTTTAGGCGTGAAAGCGTAGCAGTCAGACAGACAGAGTTACCTTCGCATTTAAAATATATCAGTATGGGAATTAGTAGGGATAGTAGGGTTAGAATTATCTTACTGACTGAATGTAATAAATCCTATGACTATACACTAGATTACCATTTTTATAAACCTGCGGGTTTCTTGAAACGTACGTTAATTTTAAAAAATCAGTTTAAGGTAATAAATAACTCCTTAGAGCCACCCGGCACATGACCAGCACCGCCTAGCCTCGTGCGGTTAGTATTCTTTGTATGGGATTGTATAGGCAGGCATACGCTCACTACATCAACACCCATGGTCTAAGAAAACAAGGTCTAACCATTAGACCACGTGACTGACACAAACCTACGTCATCTTGCGCTGTTCGTCCTTGTCGAATGCGTGTTAATAGACAAGGATGAACATCGCAAAATGACGTAGCCTTGTGTCAGTCACGTGGTCTAACGGTTAGACCTTGTTTTCTTAGACCATGATCAACACCGTAACCGCTCCGGACCACGTGACGCACTCGTTGACCACGCGACGTCCACCCGTGGATCACCTATCAACAACGAGCAGACGCCGAACGACGATGCGGAGCTGGATAGTGGGTACCGGCTAATGATCTAATCACACCACTACACTAGATGTAGGAACTAAAGTTGATATAAATTAGAAAACTTCTCCGAAAGGCTACAGGCGGTCGTCCAGCAGTGTAGTGGTCGTTGGTGGACCAGGAAACTCGGCAATACGTAAAAAGACGTCGCCACCGTAATTTTTAAATTAGATGATGATGAATGATGCTCTGATCGACTATTATTATTATTATTATTATGAAAATGAGTCGTATTTTTTTGTTGGTATCGCGTTCCTTCGGATTCTCCTGCGTATCTTGCTATGAGTGGGTATCTCTTGCGTGTCGACTATTCAATGCAAGAAAAAAAATTCGGTTCATATTCGTGAAAACTAGACTTACTGTAAAGCAAGATCAGGAAACTCTACAATCATGATCAACCACAGGGTGCAGCTGTAAAAAAAATACTGCCGAAGATAGTAAACCGAATGCATAAAATGTAAATTAATGTCCATGAACGCGACAAGAAATAACTACTATCTGGCGGACTATTTTTTTAAATTGACCGACGACGCTACGTCGAAAACGTGCGAATAATCAAGCTTCACCGGACTTGACAGACTCTGGCCGACTCAGCGTGGCGTTGGTGGGCGACAGAATGGCGACAGATACATACACTTTAATACTGCGTGCACGCTGCCTGCCGGTGCTGGTGGTGGCGCCCGCGCCGTGACAGTGAAAATACAAATCAGGCAGATAGAGGCACTAAGAGCATATAACGCGATACTACAAGGTCGATCAAGTTTTTGTCCCGATCGTCGACGCGACGTAGCGTTTACGAAGCTACAATATAGGTACGATTCATTTGATGTTCATTGCGTAGCTTAATTGATGGTTACAATTTTATTATATTTGCTACGCCATTTACATCCAGTTGCAGCTACGAGTATTTCTAATGATCATGTTGTAGCTTCGTGCTTCGAACGAGCTTTAGCTGTAACATCGTAATCGATAGTTTAAAATGTCCTCTCACGTTCACGTTATAACTCAATCTATTGAAAATCCGAGTTGATGAACGCAAAAGTAGAATAAATCGAAAAGCTCTACTATTTAGTTTTTCCCTATCTAACAAAAAGTTTTAGATTATTCCCTATCTAACAAAACCTTTTAGATTATTATATAATAAGTCAATGTATATTTGCGATTAATGATTATACATAAATTTTTGAGATCCATCTACTATTTAAAGACTGCCTCACTTTGATAATATTAAAAAGTATAAGGGTTGCAGGTCTAAAGACTTCATAGTTTTATTTTATCTTTTTTAATCAGTGTCAACATTTTTGATTCGCATGAAAGCACAAAGGAAGTATCAGGTAGGCTAGCACCAGCCGTGTGCGTTAGCGGTACGTGTAAGGGCGTTTGATAAAAGGTTGTCGAAGGCCGCCCGCCGTTTGCGCTCCACATTGCCTCTTAATTGAACAATGAACAGCTACTGTCACAAACTGCACTGCAGTGACATAACGACCGTAATATTTCTACGAATGTACTTTTTGAGGCAAAGGTTAAACTGAGACAGCTCATGACCGTAATACGTACAAGTAACTTGTCATGTCAGTATTGTAAGCTTACTGATGTGGAATGTTATGCAAACTGGCAATAAAAAAAACCCTGAATGAGAGTGATAAACGATAAATGCCAGTGATAAATACCTTTACCGATATACAATAGAACATTAGAACTATAGAACTACTTACCTACTCTATTGCACACTAGCAAAGCCAAGAAAAACAGTTCACAGCGGTAAAAGTTTACAAATAGGCGGCCTTATGACTAAGGTAGTAATTTCTGCCAGACAACCAATATTTTCGAGGAACAAGCTAGTTTTAGAGATAGTGATGCTTGGAAACCTTATATCAATACGAGTATCAGTAGGATTTAGGAGCGAAGCTTGAGTACTACTCGTATTGATTTATCATAATGTTTTGGACGGAGCGATAGCAATAAT
This sequence comes from Teleiodes luculella, assembly GCA_948473455.1. NCBI lineage: Eukaryota > Metazoa > Arthropoda > Insecta > Lepidoptera > Gelechiidae > Teleiodes > Teleiodes luculella. The sequence continues at coordinate 9,008,710 of OX419587.1, read as the reverse complement.
AGCACTACCGACATTATTTACCAATAGGTACAAAAGCACGCACGCTTAATAGATATCTGAGAAATTTTATATTAGATACCAGAGATTCGCATCTTAGTGCGTGATACTCTGTTTTACTTCTTGATTAAGCTGAACGTTTTCGTTTTAAACGCAAGTTTCCTGCTGTAAGCCTGTAATACCCAGTTTCCTGCCCTCATTTTTCACACGTGGGTGGCAAAAAGTAGTTACAAGATAATAATACATAACTGCTTGCCGTGCGCTTGATAAAGATGGAAATTGCAGATACTACAACACGGGGTGAGCGATAATACAATTCTAAGGAATAGCGTAGTAACTCAGTTTAACTTTGAAATGTGCTGAAATCTATGCTTCTAGGGTATTTCTTACCGATACAGAAGTAAATCAAAGCCAAAGCTCAATTCTTAGAATTGTGCACCTGTATGTTAAAATACAAAAAAGCAGACGTTTTGTTCACCGTGAATATGGTCTTATTTTTATATATTTTGGAAGTAATCTAGATACAATGAAAAACGAGGTTCGTAGTTTTCATCACTTCTAAAATATGAAAAAGCATGTTTACAGGTAGCAAAACGTTTACTCCTTTTGTATGAAAACGTCGTACAGGTTCACAATCTTTTTAAAAGATATAGGGACTTCCAAACATATAAAATTCAGGCTTGAAGAAAGATCCCCAAATGAAGAATAAGCTTGCGATCTTAAATTAAAACATTGGCATTTATCTTTATTAAAGTGCGTAATGAGGACGATATGAGACTTACGGCTTCTGGTAACCTTTAATAAAACTTATTGGTTGTCATGGACTTCTTAAACATCGATATTAAAGACGTTTCCTGAGTTTTTAAACTAGTATATTTCATGCAGATACAAGCTATAGTCCTTTTAATTCTTTACTCTAGTAACGTAGCGAAGTGAAATGATTCTTTAAATTATCAACTTTGCGAGTGTAAAAGGAAGGCTATATACCTATAATATTGTTATTTAAACTTTTCTGTAAATTCTTTGATGTCGGTACGATTCTATTCTTATGCAGATGTTGTCGGTAAGATTTAGTTATCTGGCTTTGTCTTTATTGCCCGTATAAGGAATGGTAAGTACTGGGAGGCGAGAACCAGTTCTGATTTACCAGATCGTGCGGCATTTTAAATTCGAATGCAAATAAATTCCCTTGATAAAAGAACTTGGACTAAGTACCTGCAAAAGGAAGATAGGTTGCAGCTTAAGCAATATATCTAAATGGTACCTACATCTGCCTTAATAAGCGCGGCGAACATGAAACTACCTACATATTTTCTCTATTTTTTCAGAAATGTTGCGTATAATTCAAATAAATTGTTTTACTGCATAACATTAAAATTTATGTAAAATCAATTGATTATTTTGTTACGGAGTTAGCTACAACAAACCCACTGTCAAACAAATATAAAAAAATATGTTTTTTTATTACTTTCAGTATTCAGTATAGTAATAACTATCATTTCCTTTCAGGCTCAATGTTCAGTAAGACCCTAGCTAGACAAAACTATTAAGTTTTAATTTCAATATCGCGCGTTTGATTGAGGAGTTCCTATGACGATATTTCGCCTCCAGCATCAGAATATCACCATAATTAAAATGTACAAAGTTCCACTAACCCGGTGTTCCTACAGACAGTAATAAGAAGTTTAAAATCGATCCCAAAATCACTATATCGCATACAAGGTATCTGTACATACAGAAGACATCAACGCGAGAAGTTTTAATTAAACTTTTTTTTTCATTATTTTAATATTATAGTTGCATGCTAAAATAATGCCTAGCAGGCGGTTCCGATACCAGGGTTTGTGAGGTAGATTAACCTCGAAACCTACACGATAAGCAAGCATACCTAACATAAATATGTATCTAAACGTAACTACCTAATTACGGCTTGGAACTCTAAGCCATAATTAGGGACACATTAAGAGGGCTGATTTCGAGCCATAGAGGCGTTGTTTAAGAGGTGTTTAACAACTAGTTAAGCAGGGTTAAGTGGCTTCATCAACCTTTCTATTGTTCACTGTCGTCAGCTGTTGGTATTAACTACTGTTTTTTGTTGCCGTGAAACCAACACTATCCTAGATACCGAAAACACCGGAAGAGTAGACGATGGATATCAGAAATACATATAGTTGTGATAGTTGATTGGTTATATAGTTTATTTTTTCTATTTTGACTGGTTGCTTTCCTCTAATTATATATATACATATATCGTTTGCACTCTTTGTTATATTAATAATATTGTAATAATCTTTAAGCATATTAAAAAAAGAGAAATATACAAAAGCAGTTATTTTAAAACTCGCATCGCCTCTTTTAGATTGTTTGATATCTTTTTTATTGCTTAGACTTGTACATTCGTTTGAGACGAGAGCCGGTCTGTTTAGTTTGAGCAAAGCTTTTTAAGTTCTGAAATAACGTCGCGCGTCGTTAAGTGTTCTAAAGGAGCCTGTAACTAATAATATATTTTTGAACTTAAGATATTTTTTTAAATTCATACAAAGAGATAAGCTTTCTTCATATTTATAACAGAAATTGCACTTATTAAAGTACATAAAGAACAAGAAGGCCTTCATTTCTCGATCTGTTTTATATCTGCGTCTCTCAGTACCTCAGATGGAATGAAGGCAATTTAAAAAAGGAATACCCACACGCATATTTCTGCCTAACCTTTCATAAACACATCAGGAAGTGGCATAGACCTGTTTCGCCCTCAAATGGAGCAAAATTAGTTCTCGATCCAGTTTGTTAAAGATCACTCTGACATTTATTATGGGCGGATCGTCGATGTTCACTTTTTAACTGATGCTCATTATTCCAGATATTTTATTGTTCGAGCCTTCGCACTTTAGTCGGTTGCTATGCAGTAATTAAACATGAAGTACAAAGTACGCTAGCTGTAGCAGTGTAGGCTATAAGGAACTGATTGGTGCTTGGATATCCTACCAAAGGGACAAGCGCAATTCATAACTTAGTAATTATTTCTTTAGAATAATGTAATAATCACTTTAAATGTTACGCTGCAAACTGCGGGTTGTTTGCTTAGTTTATGCTAAAAACAAGTTACATTACAAGTAACACTGGAAATAGAATTACATAGGTATCCAACCGAGTAATTATCCTTACTAATTTTGTGCGAATTCAAACATGACGTCACAGACAAATTCATTTGCACGTATTGTTCACGGCCGAATTCAGTCAGTTAACTTGACTTTTATTGTATAACTTGCAATTTATTATTATGGAGTGTGGGATTTATATGGTTCTTGAATTATTTGCACAAAATTATAGAGTTCGTATTATGTAGAGTAAGTAAGTTGGGTGCTTTTGTGCAGTTGTAAATATGTAAAAAAAGTAAAATCAATGTGTAAAAGAGATACAAAATAGAAGCTTACCAGAAAGAAAGTCCATGTTAGGTTGTTCCTCATCTCGCCACAGGTCAAGGTTGCAGTGGTACACTTGAACGATACTACTGTATTGATAAGGACATGTCCACTCTTTCAGGGATCACTAGCAAGAACATGGTTTCAGTGAATATTAATTAGTTAAGTTGTTTGAATTTAGAACATGATTAGTGTAAAAAACTGTCGGCTCGAGACACAGTGTAAAACTAAGCGAAGTTTGTTTTTAGATCAGTTCGCCTCTAGTACACGTGTGCTGTGCGCGCGCGCTGCGGTCAACTACGCTCAACAGTTCATAGTGACCTTCCCGATTACCGATTTATAATATTAATGCACTTTCTTGCTACTCACATTAACAAGCAGAACGAGAGCGATTTTTTTATTGATCGGGCAGGTTGTTTTAATACAGACAATATTCTTAATATCCGATCTCAAAATTTTATTGAACTATAAATAATAAATAACATAGGAAACAATATTGTACATCATCAGACTCTGGTTCTTTACACAAAAGAATTTAGAGATAAGTAATTTAAAAAAAATACAAATTTAAAAATATAAAATACGACCAGCGCTTATGTAATGAAAAATTATAAGTACTTATTTGGGAAAATATGAGATAAAAAATATTAACAATCAATATTATATCGCAGTCTCAGGGTAGCCTTGCAAACTTTGTTAAAACTGCACAGTTTTGTTCTCTATTTTACAGCTAGTTTTTTTATTTGGACATCTTATCTGATGAGATACTATGATCTACAATCTAGAACAGACGCTGTTTATTTTCAAGGGCTACGCTACCTGATAGATTTTGCTATGAGGGTATTTCAGCTGAGTGTTCAGTGGCCGTAGTAGGGGTCGTGGACGTAGGGCGCAGGCGCGTAGGCCGGCGCGGGCGCAACGTACGCGGCCGGGGCTTCGTACTGCGGCTGGGGATACGCTGGAGCTGGCGCCTGGAAACACATTTATATTATTACTAGCTTTTCCGCCACGTTAACAGTTTTTCCCGTGGGAATAAAGCATCGTCCCGCGTTAAAGGTAGCCTATGTTACTCAGGGTGAATGTAGCTTTCCAATGGTGAAAGAATTTTTGAAATCGGTTCAGTAGTTTTTGAGTTCATTCGTTACAAACATACACACACACAAAAATACAAATCTTTCCTCTTTATAATATTAGTATGATTAGGCTAGTACTATTATATATTCTGTGATATTAGTAGGGAATTTCCACTCTTTTCTTGTCTACTATGCGGTATATTATAATTATGGTGATTATTACGATTCCAAAAACAATTAGTAAATTTTAGTTATGTATTTTTAATTCAGTTTATTAAATGGATGAAATACCTATTTGATGATAGCGGGAAACGGATGTGTTTTTAGTGAACATTTTTTAAAGTTTTCGTTTTATTTTTACTAACGTAAGTATTTATTGAAGAAGTAATACTGCATAAAATCCCCAATTAATTTAAAAAAATAATAATTTTCTAATAATAAAAAAATAAATACTGGAAATGTCAAGAAAGATAAACAACGTATGTATGTATGTAAGAAAAAGAAAAGCAGTGTAGACGAGAGTGTGCAAGGCTAACTTGTTGAACTTTGTTCGAAACCTAAGGAACTAAATAGAGCTTACATGGTAAGCAGGCGCTGGGTAGCTCGGCTTCTCGTGATGGTGAAGTTTGATAGGCGCCAGGTGGTTCTTCAGCAGCTCTTTTATGGACAGCTTGGTCGCCAGCATGTTGGCTGCCAGGGCCTTGTTAAAGGCTGTCAGCTCCTGGTCACAATACAAGATCAAGTGTTTATGGGTTTTTATTTTTATGCCATTTGACTGTCGACGGAAGAATTTTTCATAACTTCAGAAAGAGATTGAATTCCCATCACACAAACAAATTATCCAGTTCTAACTGTTGTGCAATAAAGAATGTGGAACTATGGTTTGTTTCATATCAATCCGGACAAAAGGTCATTATTTTTTATTTCATTATTTAAAAAAAAACCGGCCAAGTGCGAGTCGGACTCGCGCACCGAGGGTTCCGTACAAACCTGCAAGGTTTACAAAGTTCTTTCATTACGACAATCGAGTCATAACTATGGTAATCTTATTGCAAAATGAAATTCATAACATTACAATGGGGAAAGATGGAGGAGCATAAATTTAAGACAAAGATCTCTTTATCGTTTAAGTAACTAAGTACTAAGTAAGTATTTCAACTTGATAGCTCTACGCGTTCATGAGGAAAAAAGTAATAAGTTTATATTTATTAAAAAATATATATTTTGTAATGTAACTAAAAATTTAAGGTTTTCGGAATTTTTCCTTTATGTGTGCTATAAAACGTTGCTTCATGCCAAATTTCAAGATTCTAGGTCGACTGGAAGTACCCTTTAGGTTTTGATTCCCTTGCGAGTACTTGCGAGTTTCAAAATATGCAGCTTAAATTGCTGTTTCTTTTGATTGCGTTGACATAGAAGTTTGATTTTGTTACAGCTTAAAGGTATTATAGACCTGAGTATTTGGTATGAATTTCAATTTAATACCTCTACGCGTTTATGGGGAAATGGGTAGTAAGGTTAAAATTATTAAAAAAATATATATTATGTGATGTAACTAAAAATTTATGGATTTCGTAATTTTTCCTTTATCTATGCTATAAGACGTTGCTTCGTACCAAATTTCAAGATTCTGAGTTCACGGGAAGCACCCTGTAGGTTTTGATTCCCTTGCAAGTGTCGAAAATTTGCGGCATAAACGGCTGTATCTTTTGATTGCGTTGGCTTAGAAGTTTGATTTTTTCACAGCTTCAAGGGACAGTAGACCTGAGTAATTGATATAAATTTCAGCTTCATACCTCCACGCGTTCCTGAGAAAAAGGGTCTTGACAGACGGACAGACGGACAACAAAGTGATCCTATAAGGGTTCCGTTTTTTCCTTTTGAGGTACGGAACCCTAAAAATAACGCTTGGAGGTACTTTCTGTCCGTTCATCAGTTCATATTTTATGCCCCACAGAGAGACTTAATCTTATCCTGAATTCAGGGTGAATAAATAGGTCTTATTCAACCATGCACGCTGACCCAATGTGGGTCGACTTCATACGCAACTTTACTTTAGCGCACTTGTATGCAGATTTTCTCACAATATTTTTCTTCATCGTAAGATCGTTCAGCAGCACTTTCTTATAGTATGACATGTTACATGTAAATCGATAATTACAAATAAATATTTCATTAATTAATTCATTCCAATTTGAATCACTGCGGCGATCCGCAGGCGAACCAGAGTCACCGACATAGCTCGAAGAATCGCTTAACTTAAGTGGCAATGGGCTGGGCACATTGCGCGTAGAACGGATGGCCGTTGGGGCAGAAAGGTTCTTGAATGGCGGCCGCGCGCCGGAACACGTAGTGTGGGCAGGCCCCCCACGAGGTGGACCGACGTTCTGGTAAGGGTCACGGGAAGCGAAGCCGCTGGATGCGGGCAGCGAGGGACCGATTGTTGTGGAGATCCTTGGGGGAGGCCTTTGTCCAGCAGTGGACTTCGGCTGAGATGATGATGATGAATTTGAATGTACCTTGATCTTGGCCTTGACGGCCCAGAGTCCATCCTTGACGAGGTCCAGTTTCCCGGGCGTGAGGTCCTCTTCATACTCCTGGTTGTAGTTGTAGGCGGGGGCGTCGTACGCCGCTCGGAACAGGTGTTGCTCATCCTCGTCTAACTCGGAGAACTTCGGCACGTTGCGGGCTAGCACTACACATGCAGGTAAGAATTCTGATAAAAAAATTCCACAGCTCTTCTTATCAGTTTATTAGAGAAGAGCTTTGGGTCTCTTACGGTTCCTAACTGAACTGGCGTTTCAAGATAACAAGATTATCGTGACAGGATACCTATGTTATAGATTAACGGTTAGACGAAAGGCGTGACTGTGACAGACGTAAAAATTAATGCAAGAAAAGTCCTTGGAACTAAGTAAAAGCCCAAGTTATTACTAAGTATTGGTCATTTTTATGCTTGGACAATTTTATGATTGGTCATTTTTATAATTGGACGTTTTTATGATTGGACATTTTCGTCCATTGGTCATTTTTTTGGACATAAGTCGCGCAAAGGGTATTAACCATGCTGCTCCAGTGCGGGTTTTAATATACACAATAACCTTTTGCTTTGCAAGATATCTAAGTAGGTATGTGTGCTTGCAGTATTTCTCATGAAGTTTTCCTTGGCCGTAACAGCAGCGTCAAATATACCAAATCACATTCAACTATTCTGAAGATCTATCTTTATTAAAGGCCGATAGGTAGGTATAACAGCCAAGATGAAAATGTTATTTTCAGAGGTAGACTATAAAAAAAAAATACAAGTGAAGCTGTACTGTCCTATAAATTTAATAGACTTACTAATAACACCACAAGCAGTTTCGAAGTAAAATAAAGCAGTTAAAAGATATTTACGTTATCTTATTAGTTGTAAATTATTAAAATGGCAGTCGATATCAAAACCTCATCAGCGCGGCCGCGTGGATATTTACGACTTCGTAATTTTATACCGCATCATCAGAACAAAATAATTGCAATCAAGTCTATCTGTAGAGGAAGAATGTGTAACTTACCCGAGGTGACAAGTAATACAGTATAAATTAAACGGAGACACATTTTTAATCACAATTAAAGCTATCTGGACGCGAGTCGTACAATAAATGGATGATGAATGTTAACTGCCTTCTTGAGATAAGTATCTACGCGAACTACCCTCAGTAGAAGAATTATTAGGCTTAATGTCTTGACAGTCATGCGAAGAAAAAAAAAAAAAATCCCTCTGTAAGGTATGCAGGTAACATTTATTCGAAGTTTTGTGGGTACAGTGTAAATAAATGGATGTTAATTTATAATAATGACGAATGATATTAGGTGCAAAAGATTAGGTGCGTTTTTTTCTTGGATAGAATTATATTACAATATTTTAAAAGAAATATAACGACTGTGGTACACCGCATTGTTACAACAATGTTACAAGTCCTCTGCTTGTATTGTATACCGGAAACATTTAACATTGAAAAATATATAAGTTGGTCAAAAGCACGAATAAATAATTAAATTTAATAACTGTGAAAGGGAAGACAACTGCAAAACAGAAACTTAATAAAATCTTTGGTAGTCAATAAATAACAGACATTACTTAAATTAATTAATTACAATTCGTAATTTATTTTATATTCTATTTCTATGTATACAATTAGTAACTCTTATTGTAGGTAATATTTAATTCGACCATAATATTATTATTAAATTGTCACAGAAATCTAGAATTTCTCATGATAACAAGTTAAGATAATGTTAAGGCTTTCAGGGACACATTCTGGGTTAGTGCCGTGTCTCAGGGCTGTAAGTTTTAAAATCTAGTTACAAAGTGCTAAGAAACTAATTATCATAATAACTTAGCCTATTCAATAGTGTTCCCGCTTCGCATACAATTTTTATGCAGATAGAGACTAATATAAACTTAATAACTTTGACCAATCAACATGCCGTCGCGGGGCACAGCAATAGTAGGTATTTGAGCCATTCTGAGGCATACTTATGAGTATAATATGTTATAAATGCGTAAGTATGTTTGTTTATTTACTCTTCTTTTATACTGAAACTAAGCAACAGATTGACCTATTTTTTTGCATAAAGGTAGATTTGACGGCCAGAGAGCGACGACATAAACTATTTTTTATCATTCCCACGGGCAAAGTCAAATAACAACGCGACCGTAGCCGCGGGCCTACACCTAGTCTACATTATAGTAGTTGGTGGTTTAAAAGCGTGCGCGGCGGCGTGACTGTCAGAGGTTCGTTCTGGAGCGGTACAGGTCATCTTCCAGGTCGAACGCTGGCGGATCCGCGTAACCCGAGTCGTCGTACCGCAGCGATCTGCAACAACCACCCACAATCAACAACTCCCCATAAAAACGCCGAAAATCGAAGTACTCTGATCATATTCATCCTCTCATGTATAAGGGTGCATTTTCTCACCAAAATAATCGAAGGGAATTAAATTATGAAAATTTACGAAATTCCTCAAGATACAAGCAATTTTGAAACCGTTAAACTCGTTACATTAGTTGGGTCACCTGACTAAATAACTTTATTGAAAAAAAAATCGGTATCATAAAATCCAGGCTATTTTATTTTCCGTGGCAATTCGCGTGCATAGTTTTACGTTTTTAATTTATTTATCGTTAAACAATATTTTCATTATGTAAATGTGCAAGCTGTAAAGAAAGCTTGTATAGTATACATCATGTCATCATGTGTGCGTGTGCGAAGTCATTATCCTCACAAGATTGCTGCATCATTGATCACTCAAACTCGCGATCGGTATCTGGGCGATAGATAAGACTATTAGCACCCATTAGTTACAATTAAGTGTTATTTAATGCAAGTAGCGTTAGCAGAATATTACAGTTCGAATGCACTATATTAGATCTACATGGTCAGTCACATAGAAATTGTGAATTATCGTGAAAATTAAAAATCGTGTATCCAATTTACGAGTATCTTAATCTTACCTAATCATCTTAAATTCAAAGTAGGCTCAAACCCCACGGCGGGGTCGTACAAAAAAAAAACACAAATAGTTTAGAAAATGCCACAAGAAAAAATTATAAACATTTTTGGATTAAGCCCCCGTAAGATATTACAAGGAAAAAATGGTAACAAGGAAGAGCTTTACTATGTTTTTTTTCGAATTTGAAAGAAAGATAATAGCGACGCAGATGTTTTAGTTTTTATGGCACTCACTTTCATGTCCATCAGTGTCGGTCAGTTACAGTTTTGTCTCGAGCCACTGCACACAATATTGACCCTTAGGGTGGGCCTACTGGGTTCTGTTGGTACAAATATTCCGGGACTACTATTGAATACATTGTTTTAAAGTTTGCCTGAAAGAAATTGCTACTTAGCTTTAAGGCCATGTATACTATCTATACTTTTTTTTGTAAATTTTTTCACTGTACTGTTCTATGTGCAATAAAGTATATTGTATTGTAGTTTGTGTTACCTGTCGGGAGTGCGCGTGCGGCAGCGCGAGGGCGGCGGCGAGCGCGAGGCGGCGCGCAGCAGCGCGGGGTCGTCGTACCGGCGCGACACCACCGTGAAGTCGTGGTGCGCGTCGATCAGCTTCTGTAGCCGCGACACCATCTCGAAGTCAGACACCGACGCCGGCACCAAGATACCCAACAGCTTGGCGATCGAATTCCTGCAAGACACGCCGTGTTACCAAGCGCATGTCAAAAAATCTCCCTTCGGCCATCTATAGAACTGAAGTTTCGGAACTGGTTCTTTGTCTGAATCAGCTCTGAAACCTCGGTTCTATAGACGGCCGAAGGGAAAAACTTCTAAGACTTATTTAAGATATTTCACACAAAGACTTTTAAGGCAAACGTTTAATTAACGTGTGTTACTTTTTTGTGGCCAGACCAGATTTTCGATTTTCATCTGTAGGTAAGCCTCGGAGAGGCCTTTATCTAGCGTTGACGTGTTTTAGCTGAATGATGATAATAATGAATGAAACTTCGAATTGCAGAGAATGGCGGCGGCGGGTGAGGAAATCATGGAAAATGTGTCGCTCGTTTAAAGGTTCCCAAAGCCGTTGATTTGTGTAGGACTGTATGTAGAATTGTTTACATTTCTTGATTTACCTACACACAGATACGTAAGTTATACGTTTTATTCAGATTCGCTTTAAATTCGTTTATTTTAACCAAACAGCTAGGTTTTTGTAGGCTCCACTTCTCCGTCAAAGGAAATCTTTAATAAACAACTTAATTTTAAAATACCCTTTATTACCCTTTATTTTTCCCTTTATTTTTTTTTATTTTTCGCTTCGATTATAATTTAATTGTATACCCTTTTAAATCAGTAAGATACTATAAAGTCGATCATAAATTCTATCATTAGGAATTTACGAGTTACCTCTTACCTACTTGTAATTTTATTAAATCGACTTGTACGTACCGAACATAAAAGCTGGAATTAAGATTTCGATCAACGATTATGTCGAAGTAAAGCGCGTATTTTCCTGCTATTTGTCCAGTCTGCACATTACTGGTCATATATCGCGGATATGTGCGAATACAACCAACATTTCCGCAGCGCGCGAGTGCTGGAGATAGCCGAGAAGAATGATGTATGTTGCTTGACTACAATACAAGTGAGTCTGGCGATCAGAGATCATCGATCTACCATGTCAGCGAGATTGTAGATTCGCGTTTCAAGAGCCATTGTTCAACTGGACCGTACGACTGATTGTTGCATCTTTCATTCGTGAGTGACGGACGAAGGTGATAAGATCAATATTCTTTGTTGTTGTTTGCCGTAATGTTGTTTTTGTAAAGTCCCTCCCTACTATAGTTATTTTTTACATTATATAATCGAAAGTAAGGAAGAATATTTGTCAGTTCGTTCCACTCTGTGATGGATGAGTTCTGAAAATTCGAATGTTTTCGGGTATTAATTTAATATGCATGCATGATTGGTTGTACGTACAGTATTAAAAAGTTTTTAAGTATAAATATAATCTATATCTATATTATAAATATATTTAAGGAAATTTTAATTGTTCGTTTGCTCGCATAGAATAGGCTCCGAAACTACTGAACCGATTTTGATGAAACTTGGTACAAAGATATAATAAACCTTGAGAAAGGACATAGGCTACCTTTTACCGAGGAAAAATACCCCATTCCCACGGAAAATACTGGGCAAGCGGAAAGCTAGTTAACTAATAAAAAAAAAAGTTGCACAACAATATTGTGTGGTGATGGTGTTGACTTCACATTGGTATTGGCTACCTGAAGCTCTGTAGCTGCGCCTCCCTCCGCTGGCACTCAGCCAGGGCCTCCTTGGCGCGCGCTAGGTCCTCCCTGAGTATGCTGATCTGGTGCTCGGAGGAGTTGCGTTCTTGCTCGAAGGTCTCGCCGGTGGACCGAACGTGATCCTTCAGTACATTCACTTTGCGGTTGTACCGCGCCCGCAGGATCTCTGCCTCCTCCAGCTTTTTCTGTAGCTCTTCGATTCTACGCGCCCTCTCCAGGGATGTTATCTGGTTTGAAATGTCCCATATTTGATATAATTTTATTAGTAATCCTTAAAATAGTTAGTCTATCTATAAGGTGTAGAATTTCATAACATTTAAATGAAAACACAGAAATGGGTAGTAACTATTATAATTCTGCGTCAGACGGCCTAAGTTCGGTATTGTTCTTAGATCTTTCTCTCTAGATATCAATAAATATTTGTAATTAAATATTAAATTATTTTGTTTCAGGCTTTAATGTGCTATTACCACAAACTACGCAAAAAAAGAAAGTCACCAAAGGATAACGATCGCATAATTCTTGAAGGATATTACTTATTTATAGTGGCGATATTGTAAAATATTAAGGAGTTAAGCTGGTAATGGAAGCTGTCCTTTTAAAAGACTGATTTCACGTACCTACTTACTTAGCACACAGTACTTACATGATTTATCTATTGATTAAGTTGCCTCATGAATACCGCGATGCATTATTACTACAAAATCTGTACCAACTTCCTGTATGATATTTTTTACGTCGGCCAGTAATTATCAATAGATTTATAGAACTTACAAGTTAATTTTAATATGCGGCCAGCCAATATTACAACCTACATTTACGAAGATTGCCATTATGAATGTGTTTACATATTTTGACGATACAGAATAGCTTATTGAATTCTGAGCAAGTTCAATGAGTGAGATCACGGCGCGGCTCGGCTGTGGGTATGAGAGTAAATTGCTTTAACCTTGCATGTAAATAATTCCAGTAAATCTACTGCCCGCCGTAGAATAAATAAATTGACACTTATAGTTTACATATTTTAGCAGATTACTCAACGAGTAACTATGAAATTTACTGCTGCATTTTAATAAGCACTTAGTCACCCACCAGACGGCGACGACGACGTTGGAAGATACCTGTGCATTTTTATAATTTCACCTGCCGAATCAATAGATTAAATCAGGGCAAACCAGATTCTAGTATGTTCTGTTGTTAGGGGTCTGTTTGGAACGATTAAACTAAAAGCGTCTTTGTTTGGGTTTACAGCGGTTGAACGATGAGCGAGCGCATGACAACGCGAATTCCATTGACAGCCAGCAGACTAGTACAAATGGTGTTTTGATGAACATGCACTATTTCACATAGCAGTTCATATTGTTCATTGAACGTAGAGCGTGTAGTTTAGGATGTAAAAGAAAGTTTGAAAAGCTGGAAAAATTACTGACTATAGTGAAACAAAACGTCTTCAAATTGAGTTATATTTTCATATTAAAATTTCCTTTATTAATGCTTCATTGTAGCGTCTATCTTGGGAAACTAAACTGTTGGTCAACTAAAATGTTACCCACTTACAGTAAGACCTTATTTAGTTTGTATGGTGACCTATAAGTATGCTGGTGCCTTGGAGAGCACGTTAAGCCATGGGCCACCCACGGCTGTATCATAAGCTTGTGGCTCAATTACTAGACTTCAGGGCTTGCGTAAGGTGGTATTGCAGAATAAATTCTAGATAAAGCCCTGCTTAAGAAAAGCCACAACCTAATACTGTAAGGGACACAGATTTTTCTTTAATTATTTATTTAACACAATACCACACAAAGTTATTGTAGTATAGCAGTAGTTCTTAACCTTATAGACATGAGGGACCATTTTACCAAATTACTGTTTTGCCGGGGACCACCTAGATTCACGGAAGACCATGGTGCTGCAGCACCGTATATCATGTTTAAGTTTTTTCGTTAGTTTTAATTTCGCTGCTGCTGCGTTGGGTGTACGTAGGTACTGTGGTGTGCATGCATCCTACATGCTCACCGCGTTCGTGCTGGCAGCCTCTTTCCGCGTTTGAGCTATTTAATTATGAAAAGCGATAATGAATTTGAATTTAGTGGCTGCCAACGCAGACGGCCGTAGCTCCAGCTACGAGCTGGTCTCTATGTCATATCCTGAAGAAATAAATAATCTTCTAAAGTAAAGTTCGTCGTATTACTGCTGAGGGTGATAGGATTTGGACTGCGCTCCCTCTGAGCGCAACGACGTGCTCCATTCGACGCAATATGGTGGAGGGCTACAAGAGCCCCACCTTCCTCGCTAGCAGAAGAAGCGAGTGCTCAAGGAGCCCTGTAGAAGAAGCTACGATTCCCCGTGATTTCGTGAGAAGAAGATTTAAACGAAGATGATGGAAGGAGTGAGAAGCGTTGCTGCCGTTATGAAGGCGTCTTTCTGCGGCTGTCACGATGGCGCCATGAATGGACAAAGATGTGTGGAGAAGGCGCATTTGTGATAATAATGCCTAAAGGATGCGTTGAAAAAGATAAGTCGAAGTGTTGATTTTATTAGTAATGTCTGCAGGCTCTATGATGTGGCCTTTATGAAGTTTGAAGAGCTTCGTGTGATTTGCTGCTAAAAGCAAATAATATATGTTGATGTGATTTTCCGTTGTGTTATGATGCTGAAGATGCGTTTTAGAAGAGTGCGAAGTGGAGAGACGACTGAAGAGTCGCCGTTTTTTTTACCTACCTAGCTTATAGAATTAGAGTAGATAGTGTATTATGGTGTATATATTTTAGCTAATTTTCAATTCAATTCAATTTATTATTTTCGTAATTTGATGTAGTCATGGTGATAAGTCCGTTGTTTGGCAAATAATATCTTTTTGTTTGTGTCGTGTCATGAACAAAATGACTCATGACAGTTTTGACGCAATTCCGTCAAAGAAATTGTAAATATCTGAAAATTTAATTTTTGAAATAATTTCATAATATTATCGATAGAAAATAACTAAAATGTAGTAAATATAGGTTAGTTTCTAATATTTCTTATTGTCTTGTAGGATTGGTTAGGATGTACAAGTGATTTCCTGTGTTAATGCTTTAAAATGATTCAGATTAACCAAAAAAAAAAAAAAATCAAAAAACTGATGACGAATTTATTATGATGATCGTTTCTGATGTGATGACCCTTCGAGAAAGCTGGACGACTTAAATCTAGATGACCACACGGTATGAAGAAAGAAAAACGTGCGCGTTTAACTAGAATTTGGGTAGTTTTTTTTGGGGTTAGTTGGGTAACGCATAGTTAGGTGTGTTCCGTGACGGAATATTTACTGTCACTCCACATCAAGCACATAGTGCTGTGGAGGAACTTTGGTTGGGTTCATGACTTTGAGTACTCTCGTTACCGGTACCACAGCTAATTCCCATTAATCTTTTCAGAGGATAGGTTGGAGCTGAAGAAAGAAAATAGCTCCCATTCCCATGTCTTGCCCAAAGCTAGGTTTTGATATTGGTGATAGCCGTGCGCGTTTACTATAAATTTATTTTATTATTTTCTGGTAATTTTGTAGTTCATTGGTCGTCCAACTTTTTCAAATTTATTTCTTTAACCTTTCTTAATTGATTATTTGGTGACTATTGAATTATTAATAACTAGTTAATATTATTTTATTCATAGTATCCGACACAGATAGGTTTAGTAAACTTTTTCGAAATTTTATTGAATGTCTATTTGGATTAACTGTAGACAGACATGCTTGGCTGTGTTGATTCTTTTTTCTGGATGGTTTTTGATCAACTTAGTTGGATAAAAATACAACACCAACTAGCTGGTAGCAGCAGTCAGCTTTTGACATGTCTGTGACTTTGTAATGTTTTTATCCGTCCTTAGGCAGGTAGCTTAGCTTAGGACAAAACTTTGTAACAAAGTATTGTTAAAAAATATTGCAATGGTATTGCAAATTTTTTTTTAACTGTACCGGGCGGGATGTGGTGTGCATGCATCCTACATGCTCACCGCGTTCGTGCTGGCAGCCTCTTTCCGCGTTTGAGCTATTTAATTATGAAAAGCGATAATGAATTTGAATTTAGTGGCTGCCAACGCAGACGGCCGTAGCTCCAGCTACGAGCTGGTCTCTATGTCATGTTCTTCAGAAATAAATAATTTAGAAGTCCAGATCCTCGTTTTATGTGGCGAGGGAAATCTACGACAGGATAGAGCTGCTGACGGCGCCTACGTCGTGATAGTACCTATCTCAAAACATCATCATCATCATCCCAGCCGAAAGAAGTCCACAGCTGGACAAAGGCCCAAACGCAAATTAATAAATAGCATTTTTAATTTCCGTAATATTATCGTATATTCGACGCTCTTACGGTAAGCAATAAGAAGTATTCCTCATTATGGTTCCCTAAGAAACGAGTCTCACCATGACGAGCCTCCGCACTTAGAACCTGCACACACTTGCGAATAAATTCTACGGTAGTGTGTCAAGTTGACCATCACGCACTGGGCCAGCGTAGTCGACTAAAATCTATTCATTCGGATTTCAAGGTAGGCTCGATGGGGGCATATGAGCTATTATGTGTTCTGGTAGTGAATACCCTTCAGATAACAACGCCCGCACCCGCCGGCGGGGGCGCGGCCAGAACCAAAATCAAAATTGAAAATCAGAGACGGAGCCCCTCAGGCGTCGTCTCCTTCACGATATTTTTCAATATCAACGCGCTAGGCCGTGGTCCGAGGCTCCCTCGAGCCGCCCCTAGACGCGTTGGTATATGATTTTTTTTTGGGGTAGAGTCTTCCACTCCCCCGCAAGTCCGGTGAAGCTTGATTTGTCGTACCTTTTCGACACAAGCATAGGTCAATTAAAAAAAAAAAAAGAGCTATTATGTGACAAATCCGCCTTTGCTCAACTGTCTTATGTATTTATGTGCAATCAAGTGTATACAAACAAACATAAATATGAGCAGTTAACGAAGGCATGCACCTTGTACTCGGCTGCGTCGGCGAGCTGCGCGTTGAGGTCTCTGATCTGCGCGCGCGCGTCTGCCAGCTGCGCGGCGAGCTTGTCCGCCTGCCGCGCCAGCTTCTTGCTGCGGCTGATCGCTTCGTCGCGCTCGGCTTGCAACACTGCGCGGACGCGGCTACTCTCCTCCTGGTAAAGTGATACCGTGACCAAAACAAATTTAGAACTAGTTTCATGAATTGCAAGCAATGTATCACCAACTTCTTCAATATACCGTCAATGCCAATGGTATGCGGCGGCGATTTAATCGTAAAATTCAAAAAGTTTTACTCGAAGTAAGATTTTACAAATCACTATTCGACGTCGAGGCGAGTTCACAATTTGGCTGTCTTCTGTGGAGAAGAACTCGCCGGAAGAAACTCCACAGGCGCTGCAACATGCGGATAGGTACATGATGATGGTAATGGAGATGGACCAACAATCAGTTTTGTTTTTAATTTAACTAACAAATTTATTTGCCAACGTGGGTTTTATGATAATGAATTTACGGACTGAAGCTTAATCTATATTTTACTGGTTTCTACTACCTGTACGCTGAGTTTGCGTCGCAGCAGATCGAGATGCAGATCTTTCCTCTGCAACTGTTCCCTCAGGATCCTGATGCGACGCTGCAGTTGGTATACCACCGCTGTCTGTAATACCATTGTACTGTCACGCCAATCGTATTAAAGAAAATTTAAAAAACATGCTTTAAAAAAATAGAGTATAAGTATACGTCAGACGTCAGGGTCTAAGAAAACAAGGTCTTGCATTCGGACCACGTGACTTGACACAAGCCTACGTCATCATGCTGTTCATCCTTGTCTATTAACACGCATTCGACAAAGATGAACAGCATGATGATATAGCTTCAACATAGCTTGTGTCAAGTCACGTGTTCCGTATGCAAAACCTTGTTTTCTTCGAGCATGGTATACGTGGTGTCATTTCACTTGTGAACGTAAATGTACACAATTCCCATTTCATTCGGCATACTAATTAATTTCATACACTATCTAAAATTATAACTGTACTGTTAAATACATAATTCTGGCTAATTAACGACTACAAATATTTCTATCTATTTAATGAGAGTTAAATTACGTGTTACATTACAACGGCTGCAGTGCTAATTTACGTGCACATGAATGAGAATAAAATGCTGCTACGAGGTCATCAAGGTGTCAGTAGCTCGCTAATATGCGGGAAGTATAATTGCTATTTATATTAGCTTGGTAAAAGTACTATTATTACTTCCTAATTCAAATGTTTACATGCCAATTTGGAAAGATATCTTACTTCTTTAAGATAAGGCAAATCATGGAAAGATCTTTCTCTGCGGAGCCTCGGCAGCGTGCCATAGTATCCGTAATATAGCAGCTATACAAAACACACACAGTTTATAATAGGTACCGACACAACACTCACTGTACAACTATGCACGCCACAAAATACACATAATAATTTTACATAGTAGAAAAATTTATGACATGTCAAGAGATTGAACTTAGGTCTAAACACCATTGATAAGATATAGCCTAGGTACCTGCTTACCAGCCGACAGATGACGTATTTTTATGAGTTAGAAATTAATCATTCATTACAGGAAACATACGAAGTTAGGTTTTATCTATACATGGGATGGACATTTACACTACGAAATTCACCCATACTGCTACGGAATACGGGCGCTTTCAAAGTCAACATGTTCTGGTTAATGTACAAATGGAGGGTTTTGAGGATTTTGGTGAGCTACCTTGTCAACGATCTTGTCGCTCTCGAGCCGGGCGAGTTGTTCGGCGCGGTGGATTAGCGATTCAGTGTGCAGTTCGATGCCCGCATCCTGACTCAGCTCGTCCATGTTCAAAGTCCTGCTCAGCCGCTCCAGGAATGCCACGAACTGCAACAACGGTCTTGCAATCACACTTTACAGTTCACATTGCTTTAGGTTAGGTTCAAAAGTATATTCCAACGGAAAAATTAAAAAGATTGATGAAGAAGACACAAGCGGAGCCGGAAAGCTACTATGAAAAAAGTGTCAGTTTATACTTTAGAAAATTAGTAAGGGCATACATTTTTGGTTAAATCATGTTTTTGTGTAATTTTAATTTTTATTCACATGCTATAAATTTATACTACCTGCATATTTTTTATATTGCATGCGATTTTAGTAATATGCAAAAGTAAGTCGGTTTGTCTGTCTGTTAAAATTTTACGCATTACGGACAAAGGACATAAGTAAAAAAATCATAGTTACGCATAAAATATACCTTATTGCACACAAGGGACTACAACAAAACATAATAACGACATCACATGTGTAAAAAAGGCGGCCCTATTGCTAAGGTAGCAATTTCTACCAGGCAACTCTTATATTGTGTAGCTGCTATAGCACAGAATACCGAATATTAGTACTTATATTATTATGTATAGTTACGAATGCTCTATGAACGATTTTAAAAATAGAAAAGCTGCTCGGGTGCTCGCCGGGGAATGCCACAAAATGTAACGACCAGTCTATGTAGAGATATAAAATTTACTCGTGCGTGCTGATAACATGCTCCTCGCTTCACTTCCGTGATCACGTACTTATCATAACTGGATCGTTAAAGAATAACTTTGGATTGTTAACAGGCAGTTACTGGACATTCAATATTGTTTATAAGTGTATTATATTATTGTGCGCGCACATGATATAATTAATAGTTGAAGTATAACACTTAGAACAAGTTGTTTGTATTTTAGGAAAAACTATAAATATTACCAAACACACAAAGGGTCCATTGATCCATGAAGTTATACAAAAAATACAAACATTATGACAAGAATTTAAGGCTGAACAGATGAAACTAGGTTAGTTGTTGGTTGTATCATGTATGAACATTGTTAATCGTACTTGTAATGTAGCTTGTTATTTTTGCAAGTTTAGACACTGAAATTCCTAAAGATTTTTTAGATACAAACAAAAATAATAGAAAAGCGCGACTCACATTGGCCTTGTCCTTGCGTAGGTTGTCTCGCGCGATCTCAGCGGAATTCAACTCGGCTTCCAGCTTGTGAAGCTTGGCCTCCAGCATGGCTCGTTCGTCCTCCAGCACGCGGGCGCGGGTCGCGGACTGCTCGTGCATGTGGGCCGTCCGGGACAGCTGCTGGGACTCCAGGCCTAGCTTGTCACGCAGGGCCTCGATTTGCTAAACACAAGGACACGTTCCTACTCAAAAACGCTACTTGCCTGTTGCCCTCTAGGCTCCAGCCTATTCCCCCTTGTGGTACTACGAGTATTTTTTTTTGCCCTTTGATTTTTTTTGGCAAGTAGCCACCATTCCGCCATAGCATTCGGACCTATCAATATTCTCGTTTTTTTTAGACGAGCTAGGTTAATATTAGTAACTGACCAAACAGAAATAAAATTTAAAGAAAAATGTTTGACCACTACAAACCGCTCACTCCGGACCGTTCGGGACTACTTTCTATTTAGGTGCGAGTCGTATATCAGGTTTTTCATCATCTCAGCCGAAAGACATCCACTGCTGGACAAAGGCCTCCCCCAAGGACCTTCACAATGATCGGTCCTGCGCTGCCCGCATCCAGCAGCTTCCCGCGACCCTCACCAGATTGTCGGTCCACCTCGTGGGGGGCCTGCCCACACTACGTCTTCCGGCGCGCGGCCGTCATTCAAGAACCTTTTTGCTTCAACGGCCGTCGGTTCTATGCGCAATGTGCCCAGCCCATTGCCAATCAGATTTATCAACTTTTTCAAATACAATAGATTTTTTTTACAATCCCTTTTTAATTGATAACAATTTTTTGAGACTTATGTAAACATTGCCGCAGTTCCTTTTATGTAGTGTAAACAAAAAAATATACACCAAATTTACCACGGAAAATCACTAGTTTAAAACTTACCACTGTTTTGTCTTTATTGTCACTCAATATTTCACGTATTCTGTCTTTTATGGTACTTTCGTGCGCCTCAACGAAGCGAGTTGGTAGACTTAGTAAAATCGCAATAGATTCCATTGTGTTGCGGAACTCAGTTTGAAGTCGCTGATATTTCTCATCTCGGTGGCGCAAATCCTCTAAAATAAACATATTTTTAAGATCAATTAAGAAAGTATTTTTTTTCTTTCTTTGTTGTCTTAACTACTGCAACAAACACATACCTTTTAACTGTATAATGATAGACTCGTTTTGCGTTACATTATCAGTAACTACATTCAAATTTTTGCTACAATGTGACAATTTCTCTCTAGCTTCATGCAATTCTCTTTCTAAAACTCTGTTCTGCACAGATAGCGACTCTTTCTCCTGTTTGAGTCTCTCAATGTCGAGTAACTGTGACGAAAGTTGTCTTTGTAACATATCCTTGTCAGTATTAGCTCTTTCGAGGGCATCCCTACAGCTTCGGTAGTCTTGTTCGACTGATGACAAATTCTCTGTAGTGTTCATACATCTGTTTTTGAGTCTTGTTATCTCTTGTACTAGCTCGGCGGCTTTGATGATCAGGCTCTCGGGAGAGTGAGTGTGAGTCGTGTCACAAAATTCAGCGTCCAAAGCGGCTGACATACGCCGGATAAGGTCGTGGTACTGACATCGGGCGTTTTCCTTCTGTTGCTCCTCGTTGTGACATTCCATTTCGAGAGCTCGAAGTTTCTTCTCATAATCTTTAATTTTTTCTTCACAGTAGCGATAATCCCTTTGTAATGTTTGTACCGTGAGTTCGCTTCTTCCTCTATCCGCTTGCAAATTTCTTTGCGTTTCTTCGAGGTCTTGGATTTTTTTCCTGAGCGATGAAATGATGGCATTTTGGCGAGCATTTTGTTCGCGGAGGTGATCTATCTCCACCTGCTGCTCTAATATCCTTTGGTCGCGGGATAACATTTGGTTTTTTAAATCGCTGTTCTGTAAAATTTAAACAAACTTTATTGTTTTCTAAGAAGGCTGATTAATGATGTAACGGAAAATCTACTGTTCAGAAATGATCGTACTTCGGACAATAGTTTATCACGCTTATACTGAAGACCAGCGAGATCGCTCCGTAAGGCTGTGATCACGTCATTCCCAACTTCCGCTTCCATCTGGCAAAAAACGAATTTATGTTTTATAAGGTTTGTATAATACAGCCTAGAATATAAGCTAGGCCCTAGATATACCTGTCGTAGGAAGTTCAATAACTTACGAAATTCCATGACGGGGTCGTTTTTAAACCACCTGGGAAGACGGTTATACTTGCCGTGCAAAAGACGACTACTGCAAGTAGGTACTGCGTATTTGAAACGTAGCGTGAGAGGGGTCGCTATTTCAGGCTGCCAGGCAGGAGTCACGATACCCTCTTATATTCACTTTGTAACGCAACTACCTATAGAGAATTTCCATAATTCAGGGACGGAAAGGTACGTTTAAATTTATAACTTGTTTGATGGAAAGAAGGTTCGTCGTGCCCTGGTCATGCCGCCTTTGGAATGGATCAGATGTCGCTGGAAAGAATTGTCGTGAAATGCTCGTGGCTACGTCAGCTGTAGTTATAGGTAGTGTAGGATGTACGTATCTGTTCATCAGGTGCTCAGGGCGAACCGTGCGAGGTACGGTATGGGCGGGCTTATTTAATCTGTGCTACTACGGACTTCGGATAGGAGTGCTGCACGCTATCTGTAAGGTCGTCGAGTAATAACGATTAGGCGATTACTGTACCTATTTTTTTTCTGCTTATGATTATTACTGTATTTTTGCAGTGAACAATGTTAGAGAAAGTTCAGGCACGGAATACACAATAGTTCGGTTACGTTCATAAGTGCAGTCATAATTTACGTACACTTACTTATAGGTGATAATTTTTATTATAAAAAAAGGTTCTTTTTTAAAGCATTTTCAGCACTTCATTTTTTGCAGCATATTATTAATTGAGGTATTACAAGTATGAATGTATGTACAATTTAATAATAATATTAATAAATTCATTTATTTCAGGCAATATTTACATATAGATGTTAAATATGTAAACAGAGGCCCATATCATAAATACCTTACAGACTATCATACAATTTTAAATCAGGTTTTTCGGCCAGGTCAGGCTTTACTTAAATTTTAAAAATAATATTAAGTAAAGCCTGACCAAAGAAATAAAAATCCTGCTCTGGGGGCGTCACGTGTATATTTTTACGACTATGGCAACATTTTCCGTTATAAAATTAGTTCCATTCCGCAATATGGCGAGGTATTTTATTTCTCTTCGGGCTTTAGTACATGTTACCTAAGTAGTGTCTACCACTAAGTACATGTTAAAGGTTGTCTGGAAGAGATCGCTTATATATCGCAGATCAAAATGCCTTTTTTGTGACCAAAATAACAGTGGGTAAGTATCTAATGGGGTTTATGCAAGCTCTAATTACGTTTGGTCAAATTTAAAAATATAAACAAGCTTATCATTACATCGCATGCAAACATGCAAAGTATTATTGTATTATTTATAATAGTAGGTACTAAGTATTATCAGTATAAAATGATTTTTATAATCCCTACTTCCCTACTTAATATTATAAATGCGAAAGTAAGTAACTGTCTGTTACGCTTGCACGGCAAAACCACTGAACCGATTTTGATGAAACTTGGTACGGAAATAGAATATACCTTGAGGACGGACATAGGCTACTTGTTACTGCGGGAAAGTACCTCATTCCCACGGGAAATATTTTAAGAGCGGGCGGAGCCGTGGGGCGGAAACTTTATGAAACTTGCGGGGGTATGATAGAATAGACCTTGGAGACGGATGTAGGCTACATTTTACCGCGGGAAAACTCCTCATTCCTACGGGAAAAATGGCAGCGCGGGTAGAAAGTTTTTATGAAACTTGATACTGATATAGAATATGAAATTTGATACAGATATAGAAACAATTGCGTAAATTGTATAGTGCAAAAACTGCGCGTTTTTTTGCCCAATTTGTAAAAAAATAATTTGACAATCGCTGTCCTTTACGAGGTTTTCTCAGCCGGGTGACGGCGGCGCGCCGCGGCCGCCGCTATACGTAATTTGTGGTGACGGTATGTAGCTTAACCCTTTGACCTTTCGATCATTATTATAAAATACACGTAATTTCAATTAAATTAAATTTCTTCTTGTATGGAGCTTCCTGTGATTTCGCCAACAAAGAGCCAATGTCAAGTGAAAAAACACGTATTTACATATTGACGCAGAGAGTTTGGAAGAGCCGCTTCGCAAGCGGCTCTTCCAAACTCTCTGTATTGACGGCTTCGATGTCCCGGTTTAGACCATGGACGAATTACCATAGTTAATATATTAACTATAGTGTAACTATGTTACTAACTTTTTTTTGGGCGCTTAAAATTTTACTTCCTTCCAGTAAAGTAGGTACTTTTCCTCCGTGTGGCATAGCATAGGTAATATACATAGCCGTACCTAAAGACTATACAAGAAAAGAAACGCTTAAGAACATTTCAAGTTGAACAGAACAAGCGCATCCTTCGCGCCTTTTTCTCTTTTATTCAGACAACATAAGAACACGGTGGAAAATCGAAAACTGTACCTACATGTATCGAGTGGAGGCGTGTTAAGTAACTGCAACCGTGATATTCCTACATTTGTAAATCTGAATGAGGCATTGAGGTATAAAGACACAGTTCATGCGCTTCTTTGTAATCCAACTACACCATATATTAAAACGTTCTCTCAACTTAGATTAATGTATGAAAGGTACCTCGGTAGGGCTTTTACTGCAAAGTGTTTCAAAAATTTTCCAGTCTTCCACCTCGTCTTTAGCTTTTTCTTCCTCCATCGTAGTATTATTTTGACGGTCGCGTAGTTTGTCCGTCGCCACGGCTTCGCGAGTTGCCGCAGAAGGGAAAGGGGGCTGCCGTCCGTTGCTAGGCTTACACTCCATGTAAACACTGAAATTGATTCTGATTGTTTAAGGATTTACTTTTGTAAAGATGATGTGTTTATTGTAACAAACTATACAAAACGATCCTAGATACATATATGTAGTGGTTTCGTTTTAAAGATCGGAAAAGCTAACAACTGAATACCTAATAATAAATAAGTAGCTATGCTATGGTTGGTTGTTCATGGTGAACCTAAGGGCCTATATTGTCGACGACCGCGTGCGGTCTACGGCCTAACAAAGCCAGATATTTGATAATTTATAAAAAAAAGATCAAATACTTGGGGTTTAATAAAATTGTTTGCAGTGCGGTGGGTCGTTTGTGTACAGTACGGTGGGTCGTTTGTGTACAGTACGGTGGGTCGTTTGTGTACAGTACGGTGGGTCGTTTGTGTACAGTACGGTGGGTCGTTTGTGTACAGTACGGTGGGTCGTTTGTGTACAGTACGGTGGGTCGTTTGTGTACAGTACGGTGGGTCGTTTGTGTACAGTACGGTGGGTCGTTTGTGTACAGTACGGTGGGTCGTTTGTGTACAGTACGGTGGGTCGTTTGTGTACAGTACGGTGGGTCGTTTGTGTACAGTACGGTGGGTCGTTTGTGTACAGTACGGTGGGTCGTTTGTGTACAGTACGGTGGGTCGTTCGTGTACTGTACGCTGGGTTTTGTACGTCGTCGTACTGTACGTATTTTAATTGTATTTATGAGCAGGTGAATGTTTGACGCGCCGATTTTCTGTAATGTTCAACTTTGGCTGCTCTGGACTTAATAATAGTGCGCTGTGTTGAATTGTACAATAAAAGAGTTAAAATTAAAGACAATGTCATTTATTTAATAAAGTTTTTTATAAAGAATCTTATAAGTAACAAAACTACTCTAACATTTTTTTCAGATCTAGCTGGCCTAAATATAACTTTGTCAAAATTTCAAAATCTAGTATTTTGAAATAACCGGCCGATAGAAATGAAAGTATATTTAAGTTTTTTTTATTATCACAAGAGTGAATCACTTTTAACTTATTGTACTGTATTCCCATAATTGTTTTTCACGATAGGGAAGTCAGACTAGTTGACATCTCTATAATTCGGTGGTATACATACGTGAACGCGGTATCTATTGGGTGGAATATAACTAAATAACCGTGACTGACATTTAAAAAAAAAAGGTGCTAACAATAACGGATGAGATTAACGGTAACATAGCCAAAAATGTTGTCAATGGCACGTTTATTTAATCTAATTCCTTAAATTATAATTACAGTTAAAGACTGTTCAACAAAATCTAACACTTAATCAACATAATTCTCGCAATATCATAAATTGCTTAAGAAATAGTGAGGTATGATGATCATTGATCGATCACTGACTTACAAACTAGTAAAAAAGAATAAAAAAATAGCTTGGGTCAAAAAACGAGTCGATTTCGACTTGTACTACGCGATTACAAGAAGTATAGCGTTTCGTTGAGTGAGTAATGCGGTTGGTTGTGCAGGCTGTTGCCGGCGAGGAAGGCCAGCTTGTGCGCGTATTGGCACACGGAGGGCACGCGCACCGCGCACGAGTTGTTGAAGTACATGTGCGTCAGCTTGTACGTCAGCCGCTGGAGCTGCAACAAACAAACGGCCCTGGTCAATACAATATGCAACACTTCTCTCTTATTGCAAACTCTTTTTAAAAAGGGGTTCATAATTCTATACCATGGTCCAAGAAAAAAAGGTCTTACAATTAGGCCACGTGACTAACACAAGCCTACGTCATTTTGCCTGTTCATCCTTGTCGAATGCGCGTGACAAGGATGAACAGCGCAAAATGACGTAGGCTTGTGTCAGTCACGTGGTCTAATTGTTAGACCTTGTTTTCTTGGACCATGTTCTATACGTATGTTTTATCTATTAATCTTATTAACCTGCAGTCTCCTCACCACTAAAATCTTGTGATGAAATAATAACTAAGTATTAACCTACTTAAACTGAATTAATTATAATGTAAAGGTAAGCTAGAGATAATGTAACATAGCATCTTTTAGGTGAGCGGTTTGTGTAAATTATACTGTACAAAGTCGACAATCGATCATTTAGCTTTACCGGACTTACAGGGATAACAGGGATTTCTCCTCCCTGTAAACCTCAGCTTAGTGCCTAGTATAAACAAGACGTCGTTGCTTGAGGGGTTTGTGCTGCTTTACGATATATTGAATTGGGTTGCAACCGCGTGCGGGCATTGTTACCTGAAAGGTCTATTTTAAAGGTCGGAATTCAAAACTGTAGGCCTGGAAACCATGTCTTTCGATATCATCATCTAGGCTAGTGTTCCTCCATGGTGTGTAATCTCTGTAAAACAAGGAATGATTTATACTTACACGATCGGGCGCCAGAGCGGACGTATCCTCGATCACGTTGTACGACGTGGGTGCGATGGTACCCTCACGTACGTTTTGCGACACCAAGTAGAAATCGTATCTGAAATAAAGATACCATTTAGCTTATCTTCAGCGAGATACGACATGACATCTTCGATAGTACCGCTTTCGTCGAACAAATATTTCGAGACTAGTTTGCTTGGGTTAAGTTAGTTTAAAGATTGAATTGGAGACTGAATTGCCGATTGTCCGAAAAGATGTTAATGCCATTGTATATCTATCTATATATGTATGAATGTACTTGTCATATGAGCTAGAAACCTTAGACGGCTTCAATAATTCAGACACTAAAGGTGTAGGGTTAACCTCGAAATCCACGCGATAAACACTTCTAGGGCTGGCGCGGGGAGTTGTCATTGGCTTGATGAATACTGCTCACACTGCTTTAGCTGCTCTGTAATAGTCATGTCTATGTCTGTCTGTCATACGAAATTTGGCGCTTTGCATGGGGCGAGCCATCTGTCCCTGGGCCACCCCGTCATAGTAGCTAGTGGTTGGTTGTGTGTGTTAGGGTTAGTCAATCGCTTGAAAGCACTAAAATTGTAAAATATGTCATGGCATGCCATAAATTATTAAGTGTACGTCATTCAGATATAGATTTGATTAGATGCGGCTAGTGTTTGTACTTCGCGTGTCCAAACGTAGTCAAATTTGACTCAACACGCGCATATTACTTGCACCCTTAACAGGCCTCCGTCACTCCATGTACTTGCGCGCTATAACTAGGTACCTACCGCCCGGCCGAGCGGTCTCGGGCCGTTTGCGGACCAATTAATTCCCCATTCCCTAAACGTGTTAGTAGAGTGGCGCAATATGCGAGAGAGAGAGAGAGAGAGATGCAGCAACTACTTCTTTTCGCCTAGCGCCGTGCGATTTGAATTGCACTTTATTATAACGGAGCTAGGGTTGCAATTTATATGAATTATGTCGGCTTCTGTAGGGACTACTATTTGGTATTCTGTGCCCTTACCGTTCGGGCAGCGTGACGACGTCGTCGATGACGGTTCCCGGGCGCGGGTTCTCCCCGGAGTGGCCGCGCTCCACGAAGATGCGCGTGTTGATGCGCTTCGACACGATTATGAACGCCATGTTCACTTCCTTCCCTTGGTAAATCTCGTCCAATTTCTTTTTAATCTCTTGGACCTGAAATGATTAAATTGAGCCTAAAAATCAAGTTCGTATTTACTCAATAAATTAGAGTTCGATACCTAACCACGAAATACGTAATCTCAAACCACAGTTAGCGGAAAGAACACCAGGTGGAAAATCTTAATGACGAAAACACTCCACTCCGAATAACTGTACACCGCGCTCACGATATCACGAATTTATTTTAGCTAAAATAAACGCTTCACCCACGTCTAAACCTTACATTATTATTGCACACAGATACATTTTACTGTTAAATCAACATTTAAGCCGAAAGATGTCCACTACTGGACAAACGCCTCCCCCAAGGATCTCCACAATGATCGGCCCAGCGCAGCGCTGTCTGCATTCAGCGGCTTCCCGCGACCCTCACCAGATCGTCGGTCCCCAAGGATCTCCACAATGATCGGTCCTGCGCTACATGCATCCAGCGGCTTCCCGCGACACTCACCAGATCGTCGGTCCCCAAGGATCTCACTTTGTGGGGGGCCTGCCCACACTACGTTTTACGGCGCGCGGCCGCCATTCAAGAACGATCCTGCCCCAACGGCCGTCGGTTTGACGCGCAATGTGCCTAGCCCATTGCCACTTAAGTTTAGCGATTCTTCGGGCTATGTCGGTGACTCTGGTTCGCCTGCCTGCCGATCTCATCATTCCTGATTCGATCACGCATGGAAACTCCAAGCATAGCCCTCCATCGCTCTTTGGGTGACTTTGAGGCTTCTTATGAGGCCCATCGAAAGCGACTACGTCTCAGATCCGTAAGTCATCACTGGCAACACACATTTGTCAAATACTTTAGACTTAAGGCACTGCGGTATTTGGGACGAAAAGATATTGCGCAGCTTCCCTAACGCTGTCCAGCCTAGTTTTATTCGTCGATTGACCTCCTTTTTGAAGTTAGATCTACCTAATTGGACTGTTTGTGCCAGGTAGACGTAATTGGCTACAACTTCGATAGCAGAGTCCTCAACTATCATTAGAGTGGGGGGACTACTACTGTTTGGGCGTTCGGCATGACTTTGTCCTCTCCATGTTCATCTTCAGACGCACTTGTTGGGAAACTATTGAGGTCATCGAGCATTGTACCGAGGTCCATGACTACGATATCGTCGGCAAACCGAAGTACGAATGTACTCGCCATTGATATTGATGCCATGTCCTTTCCAGTCTAGAAGCTTAAAGATATCCTCCAGTGAAGCGGTAAACAGTTTTGGAGAAATAACGTCTCCCTGTCTCACACCTCGCTGCAGCTGAATTGGTCTGGAGTTCTGATCCTGGAGTCGGACTGACATAGTGGCATTCTCGTACAAATACTTTAGCACCTCGATATACCGGCAGTCAATTTGGCACCTCTGAATGGACTGTAGCACAGCCATCGAGGGCTTTCTCATAGTCCACGAACGTTAAGCAAGCATAGTGGCTGGTTGTTATACCTACTCTTCGGTTTTCTGTATAACCAGCCGCAGAAAACCGGCTTGTTCGGGAGGCAGGAAGTCGTCGAACCTGCGTGCGAGACGATTCGTGATGACTCTCAAAAACAATTTGTAGATATGGCCACAGAATACCAAATAGTAGTCCCTAATATGGCTCAGAAGCGAGATGGATCTGTAGTTCTATAAAAGGTTTTTATCGCCTTTTTTTAAAGAAGAAGACCACCACGCTTCCAAGCCACGCCTGCGGCGTTGTTCCTTCGAGGTGGTAGTGTGCAATAATAATGTAAGTTTTAGACGTGGGTGAAGCGTTCATTTTAGCTAAATTAAATTCGTGATATCGTGAGCGCGGTGTACAGTTATTCGGAGTGGAGTGTTGTCGTTATTAAGATTTTCCATCTTGTGTTCTTTCCGTTAACTGTGGTTTGAGATTACGTATTTCGTGGTTCGGTATCGAACTCAATAAATTACTGTCGGTCAAACCAACAAACAGACCTTCTGCATTTATATTAATTGCATGTAATGCGTTTAAAAAATATAAATGATATTAGATGACTTATGTAATAACATAAGTCATTTAATATAATTTATATATATATGCCCATATATATATGCATACAATATATGCCCGAACAGGGTGGATTGTGTGGAACATGTAAAAATAATTGTAACATCTTTGTGTAACCATGATCTTACAATAAATATCTTTGAATCTTTAAAAGAATATGTGAAAAAGTAAATTAACATCAGTGTATTAGTAAATCTCGTTTTGAATTTAAATCTTTACGTATTATTAGTCCGGTTCATTTTAGACCAAAAGTGCTCTAGAACTTGAGTTTCATCTGTCACTCCTGTAAATGGCAACGACTCCTACCGTTGGATTCGTCTTGATGTCCTGAACGTGAAACTGTCGGTCATCAAGTGCTAAAGTGGTGGAGGGATGAGGGGGGGGTAATCAAAGATCGCTGGATTTTACGTTGTAATTTGAAAACTAGTGGACCGATTTCTTTATTATTAGTATTATTTGAACGGGTATAACATTATCTACAACACGTTCATATACATAGAATACGTCAATGCAGTGGTTACCGCGTAATAATACGAAACCTAATAAAAAATTATTGTGTTTAAATAATATCACAGATTACGCTAAATCTATAAAGATTTTGTGATAAAAATGTTGCTTACTTTAATTCTACAACAAATTACCTAATCAAAAAGGTAACAATAATTACTATAGGATTTATGGTGCCTGAGCTAGAGTTAATTAACTAAACGTAGTCGCAGGTCAATATACTACGAGTACGCAATAAAAAATTGTTTTCCGCGTTAATTGTTACAAATTAAACTGTACTAACATGTAATTGTATGTACTGAATTGTCTAAAATAAACATAATAATTTTTTTATTTTTTTTCGACCTAAATTTCTTTTATTTTTATCATGGGTAGATATTACCAATATATATCCCCTGGCATAGTTTTTATCCTGTCAGGAACCTTAGGCCAGGGGCTACAGGCAAATTAAAAACTACTATAGTGAAAACTAAAAAAATGTTTTCCGCGTTATTTCGACGTAAATTTCTTTTTTTTTTTCATGGTTAGATATTACCAATATCTATCCCCTGACATAGTTTTTATTCTGTCAGGTACCTCGGGTCAGGTGCTACAGGCAAAGTCAAAACTACTATAGTGAAAAGCTAAAAGATTGTTTTCCGCGTTATTTCGACGTAAATTTATTTTATTTCTTTATCATAGGTAGGTGTTACAGATATCTATCTTCTGATGTAGGTTTTATTCCGTCAGGTACATTGAGTCAGGTGCTACAGGCAAAGTTAAAACAACTATAGTGAAAACTAAAACATTGTTTTCCGTGTCATTTCGACGTAAATTTCATTTAATTTTTTATCATGGAAAGGGATTACTAAAATCTATCACCTGACATAAGTTTAATCTCGTCAGGTACCTTGGGTCAGATGCTACAGGGAAAGTCAAAAATACTATAGTGAAAACCTAAAAAAATGTTTCTCGGGTTATTTCGACGTAGATTTCTTTTATGTTTTTATCATGGGTAGGTATTACTAATATCTACCCCTGACAAAAGTTTTATCTTGTCACGTACCTTGGGTCAGATGCTACAGGCAAATTCAAAACTACTAATAATGAAAAACAAAAAAAAATTATCCTCTTTATTTCGACGTAAAGTCTTTTTTCAAGGTATTATTTGAAAAATGTAAGCTTGAAATATATAATTAAAGTAATATGGTGATTACTTACCCATCTCTTCTCATTCATTTACTTATATTTGCGTACTCGTAGTATTGTGATCCTACGACTACGTTTCGTAAATTAGCTCTAGCTCAGGCACCATAAATCATATAGTAATTATTGTTACCTTTTTGATTAGGTAATTTGTTTTAGAATTAAAGTAGTAAACATTGTTTCCACGAAAACGTTATAGATTTAGCGTAATCTGTGATATTATTTATACACAATTTCTTTTTTCAATGTTTCGTATTATTGCGCGGTAACCGCTGAATTGGCGTATTCGATGTATAAGAATGTCTTTTAGGTAATATTATACACTTTTAAATAATACCAGTAACAAAGAAATAGGTCTATTAATTTTCAAATTACAGCGTAAAAACAAAAGTACAAATTCGCCAACTTTGATTACCCCTCCCCTCCTCCCTCCACCACTTTAGAACTTGACGACCGACAGTTCCACGTACAGGACACCAAGACGAATCCAACGGTATGAGTCGTTGCCATTTACAGGAATGACAGATAGAATTTTTTCATTTAGTACTGGAGCGAACCGGACTATATAGGGTTAAATAGGGTGGCGCGATCATTGTTGCAACTTTACAAAGAGTGACACTTGATTGTTTATACCTCTTGGCCGTGTACGTAGGGAATTTGACCATCACCTACGCCATCTCGGTAGATGATGATTTTTGATGGCAAGGCACCTGTGAACACAAGACACCCGTCATGAGTAACTAAATCTCCATGTTACAGATAAGCAACGAACAACCACTATATTTTATTATGTATTTATACTCATTTCACTAATATTACATAGTGATTGAGTGAGCACGAAGTGCGAATTTGGCGTCCCCATTTCAACTTGGGCAGTAATACTTTCATATCTGTCTTTCTGTTATGACCATCCATTTGTCTGTCGTCTCTACAGGTCGATATCTAAACCGAGTGTCGTGAAATTTCGTGAGCAGGTTTGTTGGTTATAATTCTTTTGTCGAGTTAAGTTTTTAGAATTTTTTTTTGGAAATAGTTATAAACGTTATAAAATTGTTGCCAGGTGAACTGGTGAACTACTATTCTATAAAGGTCGCATTTCTGAACCAATTCATAAGCAATAGGCTACATTCTAAAACTTTTTAATCGTTACTTATTTTTTAACTGACTCGCGATGTTTACAGCTCTAAGAGCCACTTGTAACAGCTTATGGGTATTTATTTTTTATTACATTTGAATATTTCACTCTAGGGCGCTACATAGTCATCTGTACGTGCAGCTATTGTTATGTATGATGTGTAAAGCTTCTGACACACACTTTTTTCATTTTTTTTGAATTGACCTATGCTTGCGTCGAAAAGGTACTCACCGGACTTGTTCTGTCACACACAGCGAATAGCCGCTGCGATTGCATTCGCTGCGACTTAAAATGAACACGGTTAGTATGGAATAAGCCCTGTCACGCTGAGCGAATACTCGCTGCGAATGAATAATGACGGCTCCGTAGCCTAGTTGGTAGTACGCCTGCCTACAAAGCACAGGGTCGCGACTCGCGGGTTCTTATCCCGCCTAGGGCAAACATTCGTGTGATGAGCACTTGTGTTTGCCTTGTGTCTGGATGTTGTAGGTACATATATTTACAATGTATGTATATCAACTGTCTAGACACCCATAGTACAGGCTCTGCCTAGTTTGGGCTCAGATGGCCGTGTGTGAGGTGTATAATATATTATAATATTATTATAACTGACCGTTCCTCTCGCGAAACTTGCGCAGCGCGGTGGCCATGTTGAGCCCCATGTGCGCGCTGAGCTCCTCGCCGGAGGTGTGTGTGTGTGTGTGTGTGAGTGTGTGTGTAACTGACCGTTCCTCTCGCGGAACTTGCGCAGCGCGGTGGCCATGTTGAGCCCCATGTGCGCGCTGAGCTCCTCGCCGGAGGTGTGTGTGTGTGTGTGTGTGTGTGTGTGTGTGTAACTGACCGTTCCTCTCGCGGAACTTGCGCAGCGCGGTGGCCATGTTGAGCCCCATGTGCGCGCTGAGCTCCTCGCCGGAGGTGTGTGTGTGTGTGTGTGTGAGTGTGTGTGTAACTGACCGTTCCTCTCGCGGAACTTGCGCAGCGCGGTGGCCATGTTGAGCCCCATGTGCGCGCTGAGCTCCTCGCCGGAGGTGTGTGTGTGTGTATGTGTGTGTGTGTAACTGACCGTTCCTCTCGCGGAACTTGCGCAGCGCGGTGGCCATGTTGAGCCCCATGTGCGCGCTGAGCTCCTCGCCGGAGGTGTGTGTGTGTGTGTAACTGACCGTTCCTCTCGCGGAACTTGCGCAGCGCGGTGGCCATGTTGAGCCCCATGTGCGCGCTGAGCTCCTCGCCGGAGGTGTGTGTGTGTGTGTGTGTGTGTGTGTGTGTGTGTAACTGACCGTTCCTCTCGCGGAACTTGCGCAGCGCGGTGGCCATGTTGAGCCCCATGTGCGCGCTGAGCTCCTCGCCGGAGGTGTGTGTGTGTGTGTGTGTGTGTGTGTGTGTGTAACTGACCGTTCCTCTCGCGGAACTTGCGCAGCGCGGTGGCCATGTTGAGCCCCATGTGCGCGCTGAGCTCCTCGCCGGAGGTGTGCGCGTTCACGGTGGAGTAGTACTGGGTCATGGCCTTGTCGAGCGTGCACACGAACGCGCCGAAGCTCTTCTCCTTGGCGCGCGTGTCGTGGCACACGTCGTAGCCCACCACCATCAGCAGCGACAGCGGCACGTCCAGCGTCCACGGCGCGCCGCCCAGCTGGAAACATTACACATAGTACTTCAATCTTATTATTTTTATTGGAGTGTCTTCCTTTCGGAAGATGCTCGTATCCGATGTGTGTTCTATTTTCGAATTCATATTGTTTAAAGAAAAATATTGTGAAATCTGCACACTATTAATGCGAAGAAATTCGAAAGTTGTGTGCGCCTCTTCCGTCTCGGACACCGTGCTGAACGGTCGTGTGCAACTGCCTCATTATAAGTTTTTCGCGAGTGTGAGTGAGACACAGCTAGTCAGACAGATACACTTTCATCGCTCTCTTTGATTTGCCCCGCCCACTGTGTAAGCGAGACCTGCCCGCTGCTCTTGCGCAGCTTGCAAAGTGCGTTGAGTCCGAGTGAGACGACACGAAGAAATCCGCTACCTACTAACGTGACAACATTCGAAACCGCCCGCCCCGCCCCTTCAAACGACAGAACATATTTTTGCCGACGGATCCCGGCCCATTTAGGCCTACGTACGGTAATATGCCACTACAAAAGATCGATACGGAAAAATCTCCGTTTGCTGATCAGCTGACTAGATCGAGGGAATTTTGTGCATCGGATCCTCAGATCAACAGATCACTCGAAGCCTCCCCTCCTCCTAACTTCGTCTCGCAGAGAAGTAAACGTCCTAGGGAAGACGAGCTTTCGTTTGATCATTTTAACTCTTTTAAAGAAGAAATGAGAACATTAATTACAGAACTCGTTGGTGGTCAAAGAAAGGAACTAACAGAGATAACCAAAAACATTCAAGAAATAAAAGAGTCCAATTTTTGCATTGAGTCTTCTGTCGCTTCCTTATCAGCCCAGAACGAGGAGCTTCGTAAGAAGATTCTCCACCTCGAGACCCAGTCAAAAAAGGATCGTGAATATATCTGTTTGTTAGAGGATAAAATAGAAGATTTACAACGTTTTTCAAGAAAAACCAGTATCGAAATAAAAAACGTACCGAAAAAGGTCCACGAGTCCAGAGAGGACCTAATAAATTATGTATTAAATCTCTCAAAGTCTATATCTCTGACCATTAATAAGCAAGATATTTCAGATATTTTCAGAACAAAACCTAAATCCGACACGATAAAAAAGCCGACAATCATAGTCGAACTTCGCTCCGCTATGCTCAGACAGGACCTGCTAAAAAAGGTTAAGGAGTTTAATATCAAAAATAAGTCGCGACTCCAGGCTAAACACCTGGGTTTCACTTCTGACGAAGACTCCCCTATTTTCATCTCCGAGCAGCTGACTACAAAGGGAGCCCGCTTGTTCTTCCTGGCTCGTGATCTAGTAAAGACCGGCAAATATAAATACTGCTGGTCGGCTTTCGGAAAAATCCTTATCAGGAGAGACGACGCTTCAAAAATTATTACCATACAAACCGAAGGTCAAGTGCAACAATTGATGCAGGAGATATGACTGCTTATTTATTTTCCACTAATAGTGACTCCTCGCTCATATAAACTATTGTTTAAGCTAGTTATTACTGTTACAACTTACCCATATAATCCTTGTACTACACTGCACAATTCACCGTATTATTATTCTTATTTACTAACTCACTACACTAACACAAAAATACTCCCATTAGTACAGCTCAGACATATTTACACTAGACACTTAAGATCGATTTACCTGTGCATACACACACACTATATCGCTTGTCATTCCGTCCACACTACTTTCCAAACAACACGATTTAACTGCTCGACCCAGCCATCTCTTATCTACACATACATACCTTTACCTATACCTGCTAATAATAATACTCCCAGTAATTACGTTATGTACCTAACTACGAATTATTATGGATAGTCATTTTGACACATTGGAAGTAATAGACTCAAGTAACATTGCGGACTCAATTAAATGTAATATTCAGGATTTAAAAATTGGACATAGTAATAATTTCATAGTTTTAACACAAAATATCCGTAGCATTTATAAAAATTTAGACGATTTACACATTACCCTCTCCCAATTACCTTTTGAACCACATATTTTGCTCCTAACAGAGTGTAGACTAAGCCCAAATAAAATTATTCCTTGTATTTCGAACTATTTACATTTTCAATCATATAAACAACTTAACCAAAACGACGGTGTCGTCGCGTACATAAGAAATAATCTATTGGCCAAGGTCACAGAACTTAGTCTTACTGACGCCACAGGCCTTCAAATTGAAATAATGAACTTCATCTTATTAGGTATTTACCGCTCTCCATCCCATACAAAGGCTGGAAATTTTATTACTTCATTGAACTCTCATCTAGAGAATCTCCCTAATAACAAAAATATTATTCTTACAGGAGATATAAATATCGACTTAATTATTTCACCAAATGAAAATGCTCAAGAACGCACTAATAGACTGACCTACTTAAACTTACTTTCTTTGCATGGCCTTCTGCCCGCTCATACTCTGCCGACAAGAGATGTTAGTTGTCTCGATCATGTTTTTCTGCGTTATAATAACAGGGTTAAATTGGCTTCGGTTGCGGTATTAAATACCACCGTGACAGACCATAATTTAGTTTGTACTATCATACCACATAATATAAAAAGCGCCCACCAAACTAAGTATAAGAGCGTAGTAAATTACCAAAATGCGTATAAATACCTTATTACTATGGATGTCTCTAAGTTTAATATATATAACGACCCAGATACCTACGCGAGCGCACTCATTGGTTTGATTAGAGAAACTTTAGACTTAAATACCAGACAGTTGTTGATTCCAAATAATAAAAGAGCTTTAAAGCCTTGGATTTCTTCAGGCGCATTAAAATGCATCAAACTTAGAAATTTCTTGCAGTTAAAACTAAAAATGAACCCCCTTAATCCTATTATAAAAATTACTTATAAGCGTTTTCGTAATTTTTGCAGTAACCTAATTAATAAATTAAAAAAACAATACAATAAAGATAAAATAAGTAAGTCTATTAAACACCCTAGAACCCTTTGGCTAGCGATAAATGAAATAACCAATTATAAACCAACAAAAAGCTCTAATCTGAATCTGTTAAGCATTGCTCCATCTCCGTCAGCATCTATTAATTATGTTAATAAATTCTTTGCTACTGTAGGTAAAAATTTAGCTGAAGACATCACCAAAAGCGTGGGACAACCTGGTTGTCAAGTTCATTACAAACAGCTATCCTCTTTTGTGTTATTGGATACTAGCCCACAAGAGATAAATAATATTCTTATGAGCTTGGATTCTAACAGCGCGCCAGGCTGGGACGGTATTAACACTCATTTCCTTAAATTATCCAAAGATTTTCTAGTCCCTCTAATTTCTAATCTTGCAAATTTGTGTTTCAAAAGTGGAATTTATCCTGCGGCTCTGAAACGCTCCCTTGTCACTCCTGTGTACAAGAGCGGAGACAACACCGACGTCAACAATTATCGACCTATCGCTGTACCTCCATCCATCTCAAAAATTATAGAAAGAGCCCTTAATGGCAGACTTGTTGACTACCTCAGTAAATACAATATCATTTCAGAATCTCAATATGGTTTCCGTAAGGGTAAGTCAACACAGGATGCCATTCTAGACCTTACCTCTAGTATAGTGGATGAGGTGGATAAGGGAAATAAATGTCTTACAATATTTCTTGACCTCAAAAAAGCGTTCGATACCGTTTCTGTCCCCGTTCTTGTACGCAGGCTTGAGAGCATTGGTATCCGTGGCACCGCTCTGTCCCTTTTAAGTAGCTACTTAGAAAACAGGAAGCAACTAGTTAAAATTGACAAATATCACAGTGAAGAAGAAAGTATCACATACGGCGTCCCGCAGGGGAGTGTCCTCGGCCCAACCCTCTTCTTAATTTACATAAACGAGTTATGTAACCTTCGTGTTGCTGGGGGGAAGATTTTCTCCTACGCGGACGACACTGCAATCGTCTTCAGTGGCAAATCATGGGAAGAAGTGCGACGCACCTCTGAACGGGGCTTAGCATTAGTTAAAGGGTGGCTAAACGATAACCTACTAACCCTCAATATAAAAAAAACTAATTACATATGTTTTTCCCCTTACCTTAACTCCCAGCCGAAGGACGATTTATGTATTAAAATTCACACCTGTGATAATCCTACACTTTTGTGTGATTGTCCAGTTCTTCAAAAGATTAGCTGCACGAAATACCTTGGTGTCATGGTAGATCAAAAACTTAGCTGGCACTCACATATTGAGTTAACTATGAACAGAGTTAGGAAATTAATCTATATTTTTAAATCCTTAAGGTATGTAATGGATAAGGAAGCTCTAATAAATATATACATAGCTTTAGCGCAATCTGTGATTACCTACTGCATTCCAGTTTGGGGAGGAGCAAATAAAACCAACTTTCTAGATCTGGAGCGTGCACAGAGATCTTTGTTAAAGGTGATGTTTTTCAAACCCTATAGATTTCCTACTGCTGACCTTTACGCGCTATGTGATCTTCTCTCGGTGAGAAAATTATATATCTCTTATCTAATCCTGAATTATCATAAAACGCTACCTTTCAATCTATCTCTAATTAACAAAAGACGCAATGACTTAATTGCTCCGGTTCATCGCGTTCGCCTTGTTTTTTCCCAACGACAATATGTAGCTCAGGCACCCTACTTATATAACTTAGTTAATCGTAAATTAAATATATACCCTATGGAAATTCATACTTGTAAACTTGCCCTCCAGCATTTTCTTAAAAGTATGACATATGATCAGGTTGAAAACTTTCTAGTTAGGATTGTGTAATCTGTTTCCGTACTCAGGTACTCTGCTTGCATGTGGCTTTAAACCCGACCCCAAGGAAACCTTATCGTTTATATCCGTAGGGCATGTATGTAGTTACCGTACTTTCTTGTTTGAACCAGAGATCTTGAACCAGAGATCTTGGACTGAACTAGTGTTGCTGGCTCCTGTTCTGTACATTTCACATACGGTCTTATTTTATTTTATTTTATAGCAAATCTCATGGATGCGTGTGTACATATCAGATTGTAACTGATACAGTAGACTACATAATTTAAATTTTTAAAATATATAATGGACTGTAGTCTTGACATTTTTGCCAAAGAGATGTCAATTGTGTTGTGCAACATTTCATCTTGTAATTCTCCTTTATCTATAATACAGTTTGCCCCATACAATAACTCATTAGTTATATATATTAATATTATTTATTATGTATGTATTTATTTATCCATTTATACATTTACTTGTTTATCTATTTATTTATTCTTATTTACATTTTCTCACGCACACTCACTATACACTATAATCAAACTTTTTCTATTGTAATTTAACTTATTAATAAATCTTACTGTTCTAAGAAGGAAGAGCGTCGCATTCCCATCACAAGTGTCTTTGGACTACTTACTGGGAAGCCTCGATGTATGTAGATTTAAGATTTACAAAATAAATGCATTTTTATTTTATTTTTTTATTTTTTTTTTGTGTATGAAGTTGACCGACCCGCACTAGGCTAACGTCATAATTTTGCGTCCGCTACAAGAG
This sequence comes from Teleiodes luculella, assembly GCA_948473455.1. NCBI lineage: Eukaryota > Metazoa > Arthropoda > Insecta > Lepidoptera > Gelechiidae > Teleiodes > Teleiodes luculella. The sequence continues at coordinate 8,968,002 of OX419587.1, read as the reverse complement.
TGGTCTTTCTGTATAGGGTAAGGAAGTGGTACGGACTACGCACCTTGCAGTTGATCTGGATGGCGACCTTGGTGGCGATGGACATGGCGGACTTGGAGGTCATGTTGCGCGACACCACGCACTGCGTCGGCACCGCGCGGTCCACCGTGCACTTCTTCTTGATCGCCTCGTACCTGACAAACATTACAACTATTAGGCTGGTTTTATAGTCACGCGTTTCGGCAGCGCCGTCGAAGCACGCGCGCTCGGATATGTATTGGGGTAGTAGGTAGTAGCGTTTTATAGTAACGGCGCTGCTCAAGCGCGTGACCATGGTGCGTGACTATAAAACGCTACTACCACCCCAATACCCGAGCGCTCGCGCTCCGACGGCGCTGTCGAAACGCGTGACTATAAAACCAGCTCAGTCTGGCAAAAAAGTCTTGAAACGAAACTAATCTTACTTCTCAGAAATATCTATAAGTTAGAGCATGACAGCATGATATAAAATGGCAACACCGTAAAAGAAGTGGCGCCTCTATTAATTTCTCGACTTTTTTGCCAGACTGTACCTATTTTTTTAACCAGCACATGCGGTTGGACATTCGCACTACAAAATTCACCCCTACCGCTACGGAATACGGGCGCTCTCAAGGTCTGTTGTCCCGCCGTATATGCAGGCTACTGTACTTAAAAAATCAATAGAAAACGGTAGTGCATGAGCCAGTCACATTCATGAGTAACTACATGATTTAAACAAAAACAAAGCAATAGACCAAAAACCACACCGAACCGAAACCTTTCAAGTTTACGATCCTGTTAAATGTCTAATAGTAGTTTCATTGGTACAGGTAGTTTCACACTTATGATAAAAACGCAAAGTGTGAACATACCAAATTACAAGATTAACATACTATTAGTATTTGTTCAACAAATATTATTTTATGAGACTTACCAGTTTGGTTAGGACATTGCAGGCTGAATCAACTGATTGTCCGAAAAGAAAGAAGATTCCTTGCTTCGGAAGGAACGTATAGCCCTACTGTTTTAAGGTTGTAGTGGTTATACGAGCCAGGTCAAAAACCTTAGTTTGGCGGCTCAATAAATCTGACACCAGGGTTCGTGAAGTTAAACTCGAAACCCACACGATAAGCAAGCAACAATAGCAATACAATTATCGACGTTTGTGTTTTTGTTGCGTCAAATCCTGGCTATTGGAAAACCAGAGATGAAATGAGCCAAAGACCAACAAGATCACAATATAGAAATATGCTGTACCAGCCTCCAAGCCGTAAATTTATATATAAGAAGAACATCTTTAACATGTGTATTTTAATATTTAATAAGCTTCCTGACAGTTTTAAATCATTGACTAAGACCTCACTAAAATCTAATTTGACTAAATGGCTTTTGGAAAATTGTTTTTATAGTATTAATATTATTAACCCAGTTGACATTATTATTATTGATTAATTTTAATTTTACTAGACATTATAAATTTCCAATGTATTAATATTATTTACCTAATTAGTTGACATTTTATTGTAATATTTAATTTTAAACTTTAAAAATTATTATTATAAATTTGCATGCTTACATGTAAGCTAAAGACAATTGTCCTTTTTCTAGCACAATAAGATCTGCACTGTACTGTCTTTTCGCAAATAAAAATTATTATAATTATGAACGAGTGTGATGCGCCTGTTACCTGTCAGCAACCTTCCTGCCGAGCACGCACATGATGAGGGCGGGGTTCTTCCTCGCGATCACATTCTCGCACATGTTCGCGTAGTCCATGGGGCCGTCGCGTTGCAGAGGAACTATAACGTTCATTATGGTTATTAATTATGATAACAATTAATTTATGATATTATCATATTTTCAATTGAGGGTTTTTGTACTGAAAATGCGCCGATAATAAGTAGGAATAAATTGTAATTAGAAAAACAACATTTATTTAATTTTAGCGCGCTACGTTACCACAGTATAAAGCCTGACCAAAGAAATATGAAACCGCCTCTGGAGGCGCCACGTATATTTTTACGACTACGGCAACCATTTCCCTTATAAAATTAGTTCCATTGAAATTCAGCAAGCCGTTGGATGCGGGCAGCGCAGGACGGATCATTGTGGAGATCCTTGGGGGCCTTTGTCCAGCAGTGGACGTCTTTCGGCTGAGATGATGATGATGAAATTCCGCAATACGGCGAGGTATCTTATTTCTTTGGTCGGGCTTTAATAAGTATGTAAGTTCTGTTGTAGATCAATGCCTGCACCATTAAAAAGACAGTCAACATCCCGATTAGTGTACAATATGAATAGGTGTCGTACCGATGTCGGGGCGCGGCACGCGGAAGCCGCAGCCGTTGCCCGTCTTCATGATGAGGTCCACGAAGCCCTCGGCGTCGCGCCGCTGCCGCTCCGGCGTGATCACCACCCACGACGGCATGCTCGCCAGCAGGTACAGGTTCTTAGATCTGAACACACACCACACATTCACATTTACACCTGACTATCTTGCAACCGGGTAGGATATTAGGGCCGGTTTACACGCTCTTAGTCTTTAGTTAAGTACTTTAGTACAACTTGAAAGGCAAGTTCTTTAGTGATTTAGTGCGCTGCGAGTGAACGTTTACACATCTTCCAGTTGAGTATCATTTCGACGCCACAACGAAGGCGCAACGACGTCTCGCATACGCCAATGGCTGTGTATGCCGAATGCCTAGCCTGTTTATTTTTGTATAAATTGTTTTTAACGTTCCACAAACAATATTGAACAAAATATTCAGGCACAAATTTATTATTCGACCAAAATTAAAATATAAATATTCTTCATTTCTTTCATTCTTATTATAAAGATTCAAAAATAATATTCCGGCCATTTGGTTTGAAGATACAACTAAATAGCCATCTTTTAAAAAACAAAAAACACGCACGCCACCGCCGGCACTTGTGCACTCTCCTAAAGAGTTTACTAAATTCCGTACTAAAGCAAGTACTAAAGCAAGTACTAAAGCAAGTGACGTCTACTAAAGCAAGTGACGTCCACACGTTTCTACTAAAGGACTTCGCTAAAGAACTTAACTAAAGACTAGAAGCGTGTAAACCGGCCTTTATATCTGCCTGACTAGCCAATCGACTTCTTTAAGTTCATTCATTTTATTTTTGAATGATTTTAATAAACTAATAATAAATATTATTCATTAAATCATTTTCATATATTTTTTAAATTTATTATGCCGTACGTTTCAATGGACATTGGGCTCAATTCAGCGTGGCCGCTAAAATATCTAAATTTAAGTTTTTATGTCTCTTTCACGTTCTTAAGAACGAAAAGGGACAGGTGATTGCCAACCTACATTTAGACACGTCAAACTTCGATTTTACGCGTAATTTATCAGGAATTTAAAAACATCCCGACTAAATTAAGCTGAATTTGACAGCTGCGCTGCTTATTTTAATTATCATTCATTCAAAATTAAATTCATTCATCTCCCCATCATTTTCGATTCCCATATGAATGAAAGAGACCAACAACTTAAATTTAGAGATTTTATCGGCCACGGCAGAATTGAGCCCAGTATTTTCTAGCTAGACTAAGCAAATTGGTTACAAGACAGACAAATTTAATATCCTTTTGTTAATCATACATAACATATAAGTAGAATATTAAGTGATTTTGTTTTTATATTTTAATGAAAGTTTTAATTTGAAGTAACAACATGCATAATATTATTTTAACACGCAACACATTCCCACTCACCATATGGAATTACCATGATGGATTATAAAGACTGCATGGAAAATGATGGGGTGTAACAGGCCAACTATATTATTTATTTATGAATAAGAGCGTAAAATTCAATCTAAACTAACTTATACATTGGCTATGTTAACTTGATTTGGCAAAGCTGTTCATATCACAGAGAACTATTGGCACTACACAAAAGCAACTGAAAAGAGTGACGTAAGCACTGAGGTATCGTGAAGGATTAATCAAACTGTATTATATTAGCATTACCAAAAACGGGAGTGCTTCAGTGCCATCTTTTAGCGACGCCTGTGGAAATACGGGAAAGGTAAGAATTTATCTAATTAATCACACTCTTCTTTGACATATTACAAATCGCGAAAGCCTTAAACAAAGAAGTCCTTTTAATTTATTGATTCATACTAAGTATTTTTAAGTTTATATAATATTACTAAGTGCAGCGAAAGACACGCGAATGACTCAATAATAGTTTAAGTTTAAGATAATAAGTTAGTATGTTACACTTACACCGAAAATTTAGCTCAGGCTATTTATTTATTTAAATAAAATATCGTTTAGAATACAAGTCGCGACGACAGCGGCGGTTCGATACAACAGTGTTCCGGTGTCAATGAGCTATAGTGGATGTGTTAGTTGGCTTTTTTATCTGATTATTTGTGCATTACGTTTTCACACATCCATCATTCGGGAAGCACAAGTTTATAGCTCGATAAACAATTCGATTCCTACGAACGAGCACGCAGTTATAGCGCTAACATAAGGATTCTGCTAGTGTGGATTTCTATGTTTTCATAAAGGTGCGAATGGACTTGAGACAGAACCTGACTTAGTAGGAAAAATAACAACTCGAGGCAACATTCTGGAAGCAACGCGCCTCAGAGCCTGCCGCGCATACTAGGAAGGCGCATGGCGTCTCTGAGCAGTCAAGAACTGTCTCTTGACCGCTTGCATGCGAGCAGCCTCAAGCGCGTTCGCACCTGAGACACCACAAATCCTTACTCAGCGTCACACATGTGGGACTGTTTGTTACACCTGCATTAGTTACATGCAGCTGGAATGTGTCGTACCTCATGTCCCTGGTCCAGCCCTCGGTAGTGTCGCCGGCCTTGTACGAGCAGCCGGCCTGCTGGATGATCTCGGGCGGCAGCTGTCGGCCCTTGAACCTGACCAGCTCGTTTGACAGCTTCAGCGACCAGCTAGCCAGTTCCTAACAACCAAAAACATTGGTTATAATCATGTAATATTGCAACAACATTAACAGACAAAATCTAAAATTTTGATGGAAATTAGTCTTATTTTCTAAGAATTGCAAATTGAGTTACGGTGTTTCGTATAAATAGTTTGTAGCTTTGGTCAGGCACGATGAGTAGATGTGTAAAGTTGTGTGTATGTAAGATGTAGTGTAGTGTGTGTGTGTGAGCGGTCCTCACCGTGACGACCTCCGGCGTCTGCGTGAGGCGGCGGTTGAACTGCAGCAGCTTCTGTATGCGCTTGTCGGGGCCGATCTTGGTGTGCACGTCGAGCGCCTTCATGAGCTGGAAGTTGGCGCGCATGTCGTCGCTGAGGCCGGTCTGGCGGCACAGCTCGGGCACCAGGTACACCAGCTCGGGCATGCCGGAGCGCACCTCGCGGGCCTTGGCGCGGTACACCAGCAGCGGCTGGTTCGGGTCTTGGATGCGGATCCCGTATTTCTGTACACGGATTACATACAATTCATAAGTTAGTTTTAGTTAGTCTGTCCGACGACGACGAGTAACGAAACCGGTAGTGCTTTAAAATTTTAGGAGAGTGGAGAGAGAGCCTTTGCCCAACAGCTGCATACTAAAAAATAACTTTAATCAAAGATCTTAAAAGCAAGATGTAAAAAGGTTATTTTTTTAAAACTAATAGACAAAATACATATTTTAAGGATGTGGACATTCCTGAGAAATGGATATATAGTAGAGTATTTAGTGCAAAAAACTGTTGAAATTGGACCAGTCAATGAAACTTGGCATGGTTGTAGAATAGGTACTCCTGAGTAGAAATCCACCGGGACCCATGACTGGTACCCCCTCTGAAGCCGGGGGGAGGGGGGTGAAGGTGGGTTTTGCCGCCCTTCTTATTGACGCTTATATCTCTAAAACCGTATGTACTATGACAAGTTTGATATCATTTTCAGATAACTCGTTAACGTAGAATTCATTTTTGGAATTATAAAATAGGGTTGCCATACAAAAAAACTAAATTATAGGACAAAATTCGCAAAACACGAATGAAATTTTTCCACATAAACGTCGTTTACTTTTCCCATGGGAATGGTATCGATACAAAAAAAATATGGTCGAGTAGCAACATTCACAGGCTTTACAAATATATAACTTTTATGGCACTTACTTGATAAAAAATGGGTTAAAAAAAATAAAATTGCATGCGCGGCAGACAAAGGTTATATACATGGAACTAGCTGCAAGACCAAATTAGTCCCAAAACAGTGGTATTAAGTAAGGGGTGATAATGTATGGAAGAAATGTTTTGGGTGTTACAAAACCTTCCAAACAAATAAGAGATGTAGAAGATCTGGTCATAATGGAAAGTAAGAGCGGCCGGAACAAACGGTAGGAGATTACGAGGTGGCGCCGTAGTGAAACTTGTTGGAAACCTTGGTCAGACTTTGAAAGGTGAAAAAAAAGTCCCAAGATGGCTGACTTCAAAACCTTGCAAACGCTGGCAATCTAACATATGTAGCTTAGCAGGTGCAGACAACATTTCTGTTGACCAGTAAATATAGAACCAAGATTTTTTGGATTTTTTAACCACTCTTTAATTTTTGCGTGGATAAGACTTTTGCACTGCTGAAACTCAGACAACCATTTGATGACCTCAAAAGCTATTGTCGGTCGGTACCAGTCGGTACTGTCATTCATGCTTAAAAAATACTGGAAATAATGCTTGGCTGACAAAGGATGCTGACATCCTCGCAGTCCAAAAGTCTTCTCTGAATGAGCTGCAATCTGAACAGAAAAACCCTGCTTAGCTGTAACCAAATCTGGAACCTCACACAATACATACCTCTTATTGAAAGAGGTCTGCGACTATTATCTGGTATTAACTTACCAAGCGCAGGCTTTTGAAGCTGTGGATAGGAATTTAACTTATGTACTGTAAATCCTTAGTTGCTAACAAAATGTCTTGAAGCTGGAACATTTGACGATCCTTTGTTGCACCTTGGATAAATCGTTTATAGGCTACGCTGCTTAAACACCAAGAAGAAAATGGGTACTCGCAACAACCTACTGTGCCAACCTACGTCCACCAAATGGTAAAACTTTCCACCAGTTCATCGATTGGTCGAACTGGATCACTTTTTTACGGCAGACAATTTTACTAGCAGCTTCAGTTTGGATTCTGTGAGCACACGCACAGCGATGAGGCTAAATTTGGCCCTAAATAAACTCTCTGGCTTCAATCAGAAGGTTCGTAAAAACGTGACCAGCTCTCTGGGCATGGCTAATGAAGAGACCGACAGCAAACATCCCCTACACAACCACGTGCTGTGCTGGTTCCTCAACACATTTAATGTCTATAGATGAAGTAAGTAAGTAAGACGATTAAATAGAATGAATAGACGAGATACCCCACAGCGTCAGTGTCATACGCTTAGACATGATCTGCCTTGGCCAAATGGACATCTTTGAACATACTCCGGACCCAAGTTAGCCGAAGCAGACACGTTCCGGTGAAGCTACAGCTCGGATGGGGCTTGCCAGCGTGATGTGACCTGCATTCGTAAGGATCTTTCTAGAGATCACGGATAGCGCTCCATGTGTGGCAAAGTACTGGTGTCGCTGAGTTAATTCGATTAGAAGGGAGAAATGCGATTGCTTCCCAACTGTTCACCCCCAACCTTCAACTCTTATTATGGTCTTCTACCTCGAACTCTTGCTTACGCTTAGTTAGCCTTACGCTGGCTGATCCGTCTGTCTGATGATGCTGACTAGCACAGTATTTGCAGCAATTGGTTAGTATGACACAGTAAAGATATCGGCAGGTAACTTTTGAGATCATATCAAGGCTTTCTGAGTTTCAACAGTGCAAGAGCTTTAGCTTTTGCCCCAAAGACGTGGAATCTAAGCAGAAATTAAACAGGGGTTAAAATGAACCAGTAGCCAAGAAAACTAAATGGTTTCTTGGTTCATTACTAATCGACAGAAATATTATCTGCCCCGCTTTGCTAAATTTGCTGTGTTGCCAGCGGCACCAGCGGTTGCTAGTGTCTTGAAGTCAGCCATCTTGGGACTTTTTTTTCACCTTTCAAAGTCTGACCAAGGTTTCCAACAAGTTTCACTACGGCGCCACCTCGTAATCTCCTACGGTTTGTTCCGGCCGCTCTTACTTTCCATTATGACCAGATCTTTTACATCTCTTTTTGTTTGGAAGGTTTTGTAACACCCAAAACATTTCTTTCATACATTATCACCCCTTAATACCACTGTTTTGGGACTAATTTGGTCTTGCAGCTAGTTCCATGTATATAACCTTTGTCTGCCGCGCATGCAATTTTATTTTTTTTAACCCATTTTTTATCGAGTGAGTGCCATAAAAGTTACATATTTGTAAAGCCTGTGAATGTTGCTACTCGACCATATTTTTTTGTATCGATACCATTCCCATGGGAAAAGTAAACAACGTTTATGTGGAAAAATTTCATTCGTGTTTGGCGAATTTTGTCCTATAATTTAGTTTTTTTGTATGGCAACCCTATTTTATAATTCCAAAAATGAATTCTACGTTAACGAGTTATCTGAAAATGATACCAAACTTGTCATAGTACATACGGTTTTTGAGATATTAGTGTAAACAAGAAGGGCGGCAAAATCCAACTTCACCCCCCTCCCCCCGGCTTCAGAGAGGGTACCAGTCATGGGTCCCGGTGGATTTCTACTCACATCCACCTATTCTAACACCATGCCAAGCTTCATCCACTGGTCCAATTTTACATGGTTCCCATACATTGATTTGCACTAAATACCCTACTAATTATTGAGGAACTAAATGATAAAAATATAATCATACAAAGTATGCTTTGGTTACAGGCACCGCAAACCGACATAGGATCTCGAATTATGAAAATCATTAATGCAAAATAACAGAACTTTCATCACTTTCTTATTTTTACACCCTAGAACATATTATTAAATAGATATATATTTCATTGTCCTTACAAAATAATAGATTAAATTACGCTTACGATTTACATCTGAGCAGAAACGTTGAGTGTGACAGATAACATAAAACTTGTTATAGCTGACTGTTTGAAACAGAAGGCAGGAGATGTCTCTACGATGAGCGCATAGTTGGTATTTCGCTTATGATACCAAAATGAGTTGTAGTTGATGTTATGTTTAGTTAGTGTTAGCGTAGTTAATATCTCCGCGCAGTAATTTATATAAGTCTGCATAGCAGCATAATACCTTAGGTTCACGTTTATCATACAAATATATAAAGTTTATAGTTTTTTTTGCGTCGCAGCGCATTCCATTACAAAACAAGTATCACTTAATTTCTTATCATCATTTGATACAATATTCACACAGTAACGGATACGACACAACATACAGATAACATACAGTGCCCATGCTTTGTCTGATTATTGTATTCTATACTTATATTATAAAGAGGAAAGATTTGATTGTTTGTTTGCATTGAATTAACTCTGAAATTTGCTTGCTTATCTAGTGGCTGAAACTACTGAACCGATTTTAACGAAACTTGGTATAAAGATGGAATAGACCTAGGTGAAAGACATAAGCTACCTACCGCGGGAAAATTCCTTATTCCCACGGAAAACCCTAGTGGAACCGCGGCGAAAAGCTAGTAGAAAATGACGTTGATATATAAATCTAACTCTGTACTAATAACTGTAATAAATATTTTAATTTCGTTTCAAATCGTTGACTATCTTGTTTTATTGCTCTTTTTAATCTCGTTTAATTACAAAAAATAGTCACGCTTTATATCTAACCTTGTGCTAGTCAGATAAAAAAGAGCCGCTGTATTTGGCTAGCGCAAAGTGTTTGTCACGAGTCTTTTAAAAAATAGGATGCGCGAATTTGCTACTACTACAAGTACTACAACAACTGCCAGCAAAACATCTAGGCTGAAAATTATTGCGAACGTGCCACAGGGGCACTTTGATAGGTTAAGCCGTGAACCAGGACAGTCTAGTGAAGATAGCGATGACGTGGTTTCGGTATGCGTTGCAGAGATCTTTGGGGGTGTTTACCCTGTCACGCGGTTTCACCGCCGTCCTAAACATATCCTTTCCGAACCAGAAGACGAAATCACAGATACAAAACAGCCAAAGATTTTAAATGACACCTACCTAACAAAATGCCCTTCTGGTAGCGAATACCCTTCAGGTAACAATGCTCGTACCTGCCGGCGGGGGCGCGACCAAAATCAAAACTAGTAATCAGAGACGGAGTCTCTTTAGGCGTCGTCGTGCCCTTCATGACATTTTTCCATATCAACGCGCTAGGCCTAGGTTCGAGGCTCCCTAGAGCCGCCTCTAGACGCGTTGGTATATGACTAGTCTGGCCTTCCGCTCCCCCGCAAGTCCGGTTAAGCTTGATTGGTCGTACCTTTTCGATACAAGCGTAGGTCAATAATAAAAAAAGAAGTATTTGCCCATCAGTAGACGTCTTGTCGGTTAAAGTGATGAACCTGTGAGGATATGTGTCATTATTTCATTACCTTTTGGTAGTAGTCGATGTAGGTGACAGTCTCGTCCTTCATCTTGAAGGTGCTGCGGGGCGAGGTCTCCCAGTGCACGTCGTCCACGCGGTACGTGCGCTTGTTGTAGTCCGTCATCACGATCTGACCTGAGGGTGCGTGACAACGTTTACTATGCGTGAACATAAGTTTCTTATACTGCTATAAGAAACGTATGTTCACGCACTGTTACTGCTAACAGTAAAGTATGCTAGAGTTGCAAAAATACGATAGAAAGTTAGGACCTCCAATAAAGTTGGTATAAAATACAATCAATAATTAAGATTATATTTTACTTTAAAAAACGTATGTCGGCAAACGTCTACTAGATCAAAGTCGTCACATAGCGTGCGGGCGGGCCTTTCATAACTGCATCTAACTAAGTGACCACATAAAGGCTTTACACCATACCATACATACACACATGGCAGTGAAACAATCAGGTGATTAAAAAGATTGAGCTATGTGGTTTTTTAAATTACATATATTATAATTAATCAGCTGTTAATGTAATTACAAGAAATCGTATCTGTATATATCTCAAATTTTAATGGATAATTTTGAAATAAAATAGATTACTTACCAACCACATCCTCCAAGAATATTTTCCTGTAGTTGCTGCCTTTTGTAGCTGCATATTCACTCAACATTGTAAGGACAGTGTCCATACGCAGCACCTATCAATATAAAACATTTCATGAATGTTATTTAATAGAAATAGAAATAGTCCGAACATAGACCAGCGAATAGAAACTTAAATTTGTCAATATGTATTTCAAACATTAATATGAAATTTTAAACAATAGTCCCTCAAATATTTTATATGACTTATTTTTTCCATTACCTTGTGTGCTATTTCAGTGACCATCAACAGTCGGTCTTCGTACTGGTTGATAGTGGTCTTGTATCCCGGCCAGATCTGGAGTTTGTATTCCGGAATGTCCACCTGCCAACATTAAGGAGGAATTAGCTAACTAGAAGATTATTGGCTAACTAAATAAATCATAATATTGTTTGATAGTTGACATTTACCTTGGCAGCGGGATCGAAGAAATCGCGGCCCACAAGTTGCAGATTCAACAGGGTAAAACATTTTCTGATTATGATGTTGAACACCTGAATGTAATGGTAGTCGCCAGGGCTCACATCACATGTTAACTGTAAAAATAATGTAAACTGTTATTTTTGTGAACAACAATACTATCAATTGCAACTAACACACATTTAAGAATGTTCATATCAATTTCAAGTTTAAAATAAATTTAATAAATTATGACATAGACATGTTAAGTTCAAATACTGGGCTCAATTCTACCGGGGCCGCTAAAATCTCTAAATTTAAGTTGTTGGTCTCTTTCATTCAAATGGGAATCGAAAAGGATGGGGAGATGAAAGAATTTAATTTTGAATGAATGATATTTAAAATAAGCAGGCCAGCTGTCAAATTCAGCTTAATTTAGTCGGGATGTTTTTAAATTCATGCTAAATTACGCGTAAAATCGATGTTTGACATGTCTAAATGTAGGTTGGCAATCACCTGTCCCTTTTCGTTCTTAAGAACATGAAAGAGACATAACTTAAATTTCGATATTTTAGCGGTCACGCAGAATTGAGCCCATTGTTAATGAATGAAAGCTGTTTGTTTTTCAATGAATGAGTATGTGTATGGTAATGAAGTAATGTAATGACCTTGATGAGGATTCTCATGCGCGCGCCATCGTGCTTGCGGTCCGAGTACAGCTCCATGGGGTCGGGGTGCAGCTTCCTCACCGTGTACAGCACGGCGCCGTCAAACAAGTACCTGCGGGAACACACCACCACTCAACACTCTACTAAAAGTCTACCACAATCTGATGGCAAAAAGAGAAAAAAGAAATTGACGCTAGCACAGCACGTCTTCGACATTTTGGATTACACGCTTTATGTCAGATACGCAAAATGTCAGACACGCAGTTTGTCAGAATTCGCAAAATGCCAGAAACTCAAAAAGTCAGATCCGCAAAAAGTCAGACACGCAGAAAGTCAGAAACGCCTAATGTCACATACGCAAAAAGTCAAATACGCAGAATATCATACTCAGAATGTCAGATACGCAAAGCGTCATCTATATGTTTACGAAAGATTTGATTGTTTTTATAGGCTCCGAAACTAGGTAGGTACCCAATTTAATGAAACTTGGTACAAAGATAGAATAGAGCTTGGACAATAATAATAATTATTATTAATAATTAATATTTACCGCGAGAAAAATCCTCATTCCCACGGGAAAAACTGTTAATGCTGGTGGAGCTGCGGCGGAAAGCTAGTGTTAAAATAAGAGGCCGGGGTCTACAAAATAGAACAATTGTATTGGTAAGCGTGTACACGGCGCGGCTGCCATTATGAGCTGCTATTGTAAGAATAGAATTATATGAATAATAATAATAGCCATCTATAATAATTTTATGGTAGAACTAGATCTAGTCTTTAGCACCCGTTAGATGCGCAAGAGTATTAACATACAAGGTGGTTATCAAAAAGTACAATGCTACATTACATAACTGAATGGCGCTTTACATAAAAATACAAAATAATTAATTAAAATTATAACCATTATTATTTTTTATTTTTTTATTTAATTATATTTTAATTATACTCGTACTAAAAATTTTTATGATTATTTATACCTATTTGATCGTGTTTTTAAATAAAAATTATAATTAATGTAAACAGAAATTGTTTTATTAATTTCTTCCTGCCCATCGTTAATTTCATGACATTTTGCGTATTTGACATTCTGAGTTTCTGACATTCTGCGTTTCTGGCTTTCTGCGTATTTGTCATTTTGCGTTTGTGACATTTTGCGTATATGACATTTTGCGTACAATTTCACTAACCTGACAATCTGCGTATATGACATTTTGCGTATCTGACATAAAGCGTGTAATCCGACATTTTCAACACTTTTTAAAGGAAATTTAAAGCCAAACCAAAACCAATTCTTCGAAATTTCAGTTGACAGATGAATTTTTTTTTGTTTCCACATGAAAATAGCAATTTTTTAAACTTTTTTTTTGCCTTCAGATCCTGGTACATCTATATTTTACACTGTATTTGTTGGGTTATAAGTGACTTCTATGTCGTTTGTCTTTTGTTTTTCTTCTCGCAGTGCATTCCGCCCGCCTTCCGCTGCCGCCATGTTCACACATAGGTAGTAGGTAATGTCAATGGTAGTGGCTATGGCTATGGCTAGCGTAGTGTTGTGTCGCTCACCCGCCGAGTGTGTTGGCGTGCACGCGCAGCAGCGCCTTGCGCAGGCCGGTGCTGTCCTCCTCGGGCTGGAAGTCCACGTGGTACTGGTACAGGCGCCACTGCGGCGTCGTCTGCACCGTGAAGTAGTTCGCGAGCAGGTCCAGCGGGGTGCCGCCCGTACCTGACCATAACAAACCACGCTGTACATAGATGCCATGTTGGTTCAAAGTACCCACCCCTAACAAATCAATGTCTATCCTACGCATAGACAAACATTTCTAACGAAAATAGCAGAGGTGGGAGCCGCGCTTCGCTTTGGCGCGGCTTCAATCTCTCTGGAAAATAGTACGATTATAGAAATGGTGTTTTCTTAGAGAATAAATATACATAGAGCACGCGCATCACTCCACTGCCTTTATGTCAAGCATAAGCAAATTTTGGCAGATTTTGTGTGGGCGGTAAAAACAATAACATTTTTCTTTTTTGATTTGTTCCTCATGTTTGCAAATTATCACTGCACATTTCAAAATGTTTTTCTATTAAATTTATTTTCACCGGGAAATATAACCAGCTCCGATAACCATTTGTTGAAGCAAAGAGCTTTTTGCTGTCATCTGTCATCTCATCATGACATTGACTGAGTCAATTTTTTTTTGTTTATTTCGTGTCTTGTTTTATTTCAGTGTTCAAAATGTATTAAACAAATTAAACAATTTGCTTTCTACTATCACTCTAACAATTATAGTTTTCTTTTAATGCTCTGCTAGATTGGTTGCAATATAGGCTTCCAATCCTCAATGCCATTTGATACTAAACGAACGCGCTGAAGATATTTGGACTGTTCGTTCATATCCATGCTTACGGTTCATACTCGATTATGCATACTCTATCCCTCACACATTTTTTTCTATTTATACTCTAAGGGTGTTTTATTTAAACTTGATCAAAATTAGCCAAATAACATGCCCTAAATGCCAAAGCAATGTAAACACTAACGAAAAATTCATAAAAATATTATTTTTGGTAATATGCTTATTATTATTATGTATTTTTCGTTATTGTTGTCCGTTTGTTGCTGTAATTATTCGCCCGACCCAGATAATTAAGCAGCTGTAAGTACCACATTCACAATGTGGAAAGGAAAGTAAATATGTATGTAGTGTTAAATTGCTCGCAAAGTCACTTGTAGTCGCATCTTTAAAAAAATATCTACGTACATACATAGGTAATTTCCTATTTCCTTTTTGCTTCACTAAAATGTAAATTTTCACAAAAAGACAACTTTATTTGCTTTATTAAAAGAAAAGTTGACATAGTGTAATAAAACATCTGTCATTTTTCATACAACGTTTAACATGTTGTAATGTAATGATCAAGACTCTTTTTTGCGAGTGCGCTACTGAATATCGACAAACTGTAGAACGACGCACGCTAGACCGACAAATCGGTAGACCGACTAACGGTAGTTTTTTTATACACGCAAGACCGACAACATGCAAGAGCGACAACACGTAAGAGCGACAACATGTAAGAGCGATAGCGCGTTAGTGAGACAGATCGGTAGACCTACCAACGACGATATAGACCTACTATCAGGCCATTTTGAATTACATGAGCTAATATTATGCAAGTGCAAGATCAAACATACATATTTTTTTGCTTTGACCTCAATAGAGTTTCCCAACAAGTGGGTCTGAAGATGAACATGGAGAAGACAAAAGTTATGTCGAACGCCCATGTAGTACCCATTCCAATAAAAGTTGGGGACTCCGCTCTCGAAGTTGTAGACCATTACGTCTACCTGGGACAAACAGTCTAGCTAGGTAGATCTAACTTCGAAATGGAGGTCAATCGTCGAATCCAACTTGGATGGGCAGCGTTCGGGAAGCTGCGCAATATCTTTTCGTCCCAAATACCGCAGTGTCTTAAGTCTATAGTATTTGACCAATGTGTGTTGCCAGTGATGACTTACGGATCTGAGACGTGGTCGCTAACGATGGGCCTCATAAGAAGGCTCAAAGTCACCCAAAGAGCGATGGAGAGGGCTATGCTCGGAGTATCCTTGCGTGATCGAATCAGGAATGATGAGATCCGCAGGCGACCCAGAGTCACCGACATAGCCTGTAGAATCGCTTAACTTAAGAGGCAATGGGCTGGGCATATTGCGCGTAGAACCGACGGCCATTGGGGCAGAAAGGTTCTTGAATGGCGACCGCGCGCTGGAAGACGTAGTGTGGGCAGGCCTCGTGAGGGTCGCGGGAAGCCGCTGGATGCGGGCAGCGCAGGACCGATCATTGTGGAGATCCTTGGGGGAGGCAGCAGTTCAGCAGTGGACGTCTTTCGGTTGAGATGATGATGACTCCATGGATTGTGTATAATTGGCCAAACAAAGTAGGGCAGGTGAGGAATGTGCCATCTATGAGCCAGTATGGCGACTGGTGTAGATATACTAAATTTTGTTTTGTACTGAAAACTATCACACAAACATCATCCTCTACGTAATGATCAATAAGAAATCTTTCGCTTCCTATTTTAACAAATTGCGGAGGTATTTCTAATTCACTCAAACTTTTCGGCGCGATGTATTATCATACGCATTGAATTGGTACTAGGCAAAACAGGTGCACTAGTTTTTGGCAAATTTTGTATAGGTACTAGCTTGAATGTTTGGATTCTGTTACCCTTTTATACAAAAACGACTGAATCGATTTGAATAAAACTTTAAAATAATATAGCTTATACATCAGATTTTTTCCCATTTACCGCGGGAAAATCTCTTATTCCCATGGGAAAAACTGTCGCGAACGTCATCGTGGGGCAGAAAGTTACTTGTTTTTATATTAAATAAATAAATTGAAGAAAAAATACTAACATTTAGCGGTCTTATTGCTGTAGTAGCAATTTCTTCCAGGCATTTTCTTAATTTTCTTACATTGGTTTTATTTAGACTCTAGTCAACTGTCATGTCACGTGGCACTTGATTTTCCGTGAGTCGGTCTACCGATTTGTCGGTCTAGCGTGCGTCGATCTACAGTTTGTCGATATTCAGTAGCGCACTCCTTTTTTGCTCCGTCGCCGGTTGGTAGTGTAGTGTGAGTGACTAGTGAATGTTACCTTTCTTGGAGTTGAGTGCGGCAGGGCGCGTGCGCAGGATGGTGGTCTGCTCGGGCAGCACGCGGCCCCCGCCGCGCCGCGACCCGCGCCCCCCCACACCCGCGCCAGGGTCGCCAGACCCTGATGCCTGCGGTTGACCTGGACCAACACATACAATACAATACAAATATGCTTTATTGACACCCAACGAAAATACAGAAATTTAAATACATAAAATTTATACTATAGAAGTCAACAGGCGGCCTTATTGCTAAGGTAGCTATCTTAGGGTAAGGAGAGTGAAAAGAAAAGATCTATGCGGGTCGGTGGCAAGATAGCATTGTATATTATGTATAATAAACTAAGTAGAAATAGAACATACTTTAGAATACTTAAAGTACTACACAAAATAAGACACGATCAACACCTGATACCTGTTTGCACTAACCTTGTCTTAGGCTTTTCGTAGTTATGAAAGAGCTAAGCTTCTTCATAACTACGAAATCTTTTAGGGAGGCCTTTGTCCAACATTGGACGTCTTTCGACTGGAATGATGATGATAATGATAATAAATTATTAAAAAGCCACTGTGGCTTATTATTATTGAAGCGAAAATATACAAGAGATTGGGTTGCTAATCTGTAATACTAATACCTGTAGCAACGTGCTTGAATCAGCAAATTCCGTGCGCGCTACAAAACGCTAACATCGCTAGAGCACCCGATTTAGTAACATTTTGCAAACAATATGAGTTATGCAAGATATTATTATATTTAAAACTGGCTTTACAACCTTTTTGTTACAGAAATGCTATTACAGTACCAAAGAATTTCTAA